>JAAOWG010000322.1:0-23518 GCA_036491945.1 Paranurophorus simplex
GCCCAAATGTGTATTGGTGCCAAATTTCATCCAAATCGGTCCACCCATTCGACCGCTAGAGTGTCCCGGACAGACAGACATAGTGATTACATAAGCCCTGACTCGGGCTAAAACTGTTAAACTTTATAAAAGTGCAATATAACTTTTCTTACCCAAACAGGGTAAGAAATTGTGAAAAAGTTTTTACAGAAACAAAGTCTCTTATTTGAATCGTGTTTATTTTGTGGCCATTTGACAACCATTAGGCTCAAGCCGAAGTAATTCTTTTCCCCAATGAACGAATGGTATCATCTGAGCGAACGTACTATTTACAAGAAATCCCATAATTGAAGTGTTAACTAACATCATTTTCTTCTCAGCAAACTTAAACAACATTGCTTAGCCTACAATCAAATAGGCCGATTTGATGTCCTGCAACTTGCAAAAGTAAAATATTTTTATGCCAAGAATGAAACAACTGAGCATTTGGAAAAACCCACAAGATGTAAGGCCGCCTGAGTCACTTTTAAGCCCTTTGGTAAATTAAGATATTTTTTATAAACAGGCTGCAAAGAGTCATTTCAAAAAACTTCAATCAAACCGGCAGTAAACAATAAAGCGAAAGACTTTCATTCATAATTATTCGTAGAAATGCGTCGAAATCGACATTGAAGGTGCTTATTCAAATTTTATTGTCAACATTAATTAATCATGTAATTCATTTACTTAACAATATCATGGAATCAAAGTAGTGAATAAAAACCAAACAGCAAATTCAAATTGAGACTAAATACCTCCTCCACGTGCAACCTTAATCACAGCCATGTTAAACTGAACTTGCAAAAAATCTTCGGTATTTCCTCCTTTATCAGGATGAGTTTGTAAGCATTTTGTACGAAATTTCTTATTAATTTCGTCATTTGGGGATCGTTGATTCACCCCAAAGAAATTGTAAGCTTTTTCAACTGCTTCGTCTTTTGGGAGATCGAATAAATACTGAGTCAATCTATCAGATAGTACACTTGCTGTTTGTGCCCCAATAACTCCGCCAAGAAAACCACCAATAATTGTCCCCGCTACTGGCATTATCAAACTTCCGAGAAAAGCACCTCCAACCCCACCCCCTACACCTCCACCAAGTGAAGATAGGGAGTCAATGCAGTTTTTGGCGCATCTCCACCCTGTTATCTCACCCTTATACCATTTACGGATATTTGTCCAGCATGCAAAGGATAAGTACACAGCAGCTAATCCGATCATTGCAATGTTTCCAGCTGTACTAACAAGATTAACTATTTCATCGACGCAGGACAATGCCGTGTAATTTGTTACTAATTGTTTTATAACGCTAACGCACTCTGCTTTTGTTGCTGCAGGTAGAATTTCCCAGGCCCTTGCTAGACCAGTGGAAAAACCGGCCAAAGCTGTTTCGTTATCCCCAATTCGTATAAGTTGAAACCCGGAGGAGCCATCATGTTCTTCATCTTCTGCCTCCATCATACGAATATAGATTTGATTCATAACATTCCGAAACTTTGGATCATTTTCGGCCGTTTTCGCATCAAGTAAAAGTCTGTCAGCATAAAGTTTGAACATTTTGTCAGTTTTTAGAGCTCTTTCAAGAGTACTCCAGAAAGGGGGCTTAATTTCAGGATCAATTCTGTTATAAGTTTTATCTTCTTCGTCAAGGAGAAAGAGTACCCGAAGTAAATCTTCCTCTCGGTTTTCATAAACGGAAAATAACTTTTCCCGGACCCTATCTTTCCATTTCTCAGACATTTCCAACTATTAGCTACATATAATATTAATTTATAAATTTAATATACGATGTTTATAATACTTTACTTTTAAGCAGGACGCTTCAGAGATGCATTTTTAACAAAGGTTGAGAAACATGGCTCAAAAGATTCTTTAATGTTTCAACAGGACGAGGTACAGAGTGGAAATGAACCTTCGAAATGTTTGTTGCAAGTTGCAACTTGCCATTCCTGCTATTAAATTCTTGTTCCTATAAACTACAATGCGGAACCTATTGTTAAGCTGGACTGAATTTTATCTTATATTTACAATATTTTCATTCTTGTTTAATGTTTGACCAAATTCTAAGTTTCCTTATTTAATCGTGTCACTTCCTGCCATTTGGTATAATATGGATTTTTATTTTTATCCTAATATATTATATTTGTATTTTGTATTTGTATTATCATCTTTCCTTGATTTGTAGAGGTATGTACCTTTCATGTTTGATTTATACTTCATTTATCTCTGAATGGATTACAGGTTAGGTTAGGAAAATATAAAATTACATAGAGATGAGGGTGACAAGGAAATAACGACTTTATATAAACTAAACAAAATGTGAAAGCATTATCCAAAATATTGTTATTTGCAAATATTAAAAGTTCCAGTGCAACTCCATATAGCCCGAGTCAGGGAATATTATTCTAAAAACCGGTGGGGGATACCAAGATGAGTCTTTCTTGATCGAAAACCTAACCTGACCTTAACCAAACACCCCACAAATATAAATCTCAAAATTTATATTTTTGATAATTTTCAAAAATTTTTGTTGGCTAACCTATCAACCCAAACTGACCCCAATTGACATGAATCATATTCTGAAAATATATTATCACAATATCAGTCTGATAAATCCTAAAAATCGAACAAAAAAATTTCAAAAAATAAAATCACAAGGGTCCCCCCTTGTAATTTTAGGATAAAAAAACTTTCGACAACCCCCACCGGTCACTGGGTGGACCGATCTGGTCCATCTTCGAACTTAGCCTTTGCCTTGCCCAAATGTGTATTGATGCCAAATTTCATCCAAATCGGTCCACCCATTCGACCGCTAGAGTGTCCCGGACAGACAGACATGAAGGGTACATAAGCCCTCACTCGGGCTAAAAAGAAAGTACTAAATTAATACAGTTTTACATCTAATTATTATAACGTTATTAACGGCATTATTTATTCAATATCACATTTAACATTGATCCTGTGAAATTACAATCGTCATAAACACTAGTCATTTCATATTGAAATATCACATAATGCAAGCGGGTCCTATAAGACATTAAAATAAATCTCGATAAAGCTTTCAAAGTTTTAAATCTCCAAATCCTCAACCAACTCCTCATGAAACATTCCAAAGTGTATAATTGAATGAACTTGGATGTCAAGCAGTCATTGCTTTTTTATCTAATCCAACATGATACAAAGGCCTTAGATCACGAAACATTGATTCCACTATCCCAGTCAAATCATAGTTTGGCCTCCATCCCCAATCCAGTGCAGCTTGACTATCATCCATCACCTGCGGCCAAGATAAACTTTACTTTGCTTAAACTTTACTTTACCTGCGGCCAAGAATCCGCAATAGCTTGACGATGATCTGGGCGATATTTTATGTTGAATTCAGGTAAAATCTTGTTGATTTCAACTCCCAGCTCAAAAGGAGTGAATGAAGTTCCAGCCACGTTGTAAGTTCTTCCAGCCAAGGAATCAGATGAAGGTTCCATGAATTCCATAACAGATCTCAGACAATCATCAATATGCATCATTGGGAGCCTTGTATCCGGCCCAAGGTAGCAAGTGTAGCCCCCAGTTTTAAGCGCTTGATGAAATATATCAACGGCATAGTCCGTCGTTCCCCCTCCCGGAGCAGAGTCTGAGGATATAACCCCTGGAAATCTAAGACATCGAAAATCCAAGCCAAACTTGTGATAATAATATTCTCCCATAAGTTCCGTGTGAACTTTGGAAACGCCATAAATCGTCTTTGGCCTTTGAATACAAATGTTTGGTGTTGGATTTCGAGGGGATTCAGGCCCAAACGCTCCGATAGTGCTGGAAATAAAGTTTTAATTACATACATTTATAAACTTGTTCACCTTGGGATAAATATTCGGAGTTTGTGATCTTTAGCAACTTCCAACACGTTGTGTGTTCCTTTAAAAAATGTTTAAAGGATTATTTGAAGGTAATTTGAGAATTATCAATTTGCCTCTTTATATATACCTTCAATATTAACCTTCATCGCCAACGGGACGTTAGCCTCACCAACGGCACTCAGCAAAGCACTGAAATGTATTAGCCAGTCGATTCTATAATTTACGACGATCTCATGCAAGCTGTTCACATCCAAAATATTTGCGTAGAGGTATGGACCCCTTGAGGAAACGTCTTGAGATGGTTTTCTTATATCCGACATTAGCACATTTTCAGGACCATATCTTTTTAATTGAAGAAAATGTATGAATATGTCTGCTATAAACTTTAACCAAAAACTAATTTACTTTTGTCTAAGAAGGCGTGCTAAACCAGATCCCAATTGTCCCAAACTCCCTGCATTTCAAATTAGATACACCTTATATGAACTGAAAAGGTTGAAAAAAAGGAACCTGTTTTTTTTCTCACCTGTAATTAGGATTCTTGGTCTTTCTTCTTTGAAATGATGTTGGATGGGTGGGGGTGGTGGTGGGGGTGTCCCAAGGGCCGTCCCACCACTAACCCATCTAACCCCAATACCCAATTGTTCCCCTTTAGTATAAGTTACTTGTCGGAAAATCCTCAGCATTTCTACCAATAGTCAAAACATGAGCGAACGAAAACTAGGACAAAGCAATCAACATCCTTTTTCTACATTACATTAATACCAAAATCGATCAAACTTGATTCAATTTTGATTTCATTATGCAAAAATTAATTAGCTTAGAAATCTACTAGATTCACAAAGCAAAACGCTTAACTGCCCCCAATATTAAATGACCCCTCTAATCATCATCCCCTGCCTAAAAAAAACAATTGACGATAAAATCAATGGATTCTCAGAATCCTCACCTGCGTATGCTCTCACATCAATAAATCAATGAGCTAAAAATAAAGACAAGAGAAAGTGGAAGAAGAGCTCACCTTTCCTTGCCTGCGACCAAGTATGAACTAACGCTGAGGTGAGAGCGAGAACTAAAAGGTAATCATGCAAGGACAAGAATAATTGCTATTTGTTATCCTCCAGTTATAACCGGTTCTCCCCCAATCAATTGTAACACGAATACATTTGATTAGTAAAGAATGAAAAGCAGATGTGGGGAACGCAAATTGATAAACTCAATCATCTCTAGGGGATTGAATTCATATGTAGGATCTAGAGGATTAGGTGAGATAAAAGAAGTTGGGATTTGAGGGGATCAAACAATTAAATTAATTTACGACTTTGGTCAATGACGTAAGATGAGCTGCGGCCAATGATTGCAAAGGTTATTGTGGTGTGTGGCGTGACACACCTCTACCTACCATCGATTAATTTGTTGAATTGCAAAAAAAACAACGCAGATCCTACGTGATCTGACTCTAGTATATGTAAGTGGAACTAGCAAAAAAAGTGGAATAGTTGTTTGTTTTTTTTTTACTATGAGCGATTTGTTGATGAGAAAGTGATGGAATATTTATAGGACGCGGATGAAGGACGTTATGTTTTTCTAGTAATTGAAACAACATGTTGATGCATTCATGGAATCCCATCATTCACCTCACATAATATCCCACATTCCGATCCTCTGCAAATATGTAATGCAATATAAAATGCATCATCTACAAAAGTTGAAATTTGAGGTGAAATTGACTTTCATCTAATGCATTGACCCTTTGACAATTTGTATTTAATTTCATTAGTAATTAGCCTTATAAAAAAACTTTCCTCATTGTTTCCAAAAGTTAGTTAATTTCTGTTACGTTATCAACTTTTCTCATCAACCGTTTACAAGCACACGCACCGTGACCACAAGATAAAGTCATTGTCCGCAATCTTTCTTCAAACATTGTGGCATTATTGATATTGGATAATTTATAAAGCTTTTAATAAATATGCTGTTCCACACTACCCTTATTTTATGCAGCTATGTGGTTCCCCGTTAACCTAAAATTAAATGGACCGACGTTATCTAAAAAAAACTTTAATTTCCGCTCATCAATTGCACCAAAAATCCTTGGCCATGACGGAATCAATTGACCGGATTGACCTCATGCCTATTTGTTTGATAATGCAACGGGTAAAATTGATTGAAGGAATTAAAGTCAAAGGAATTCATCAAAGGAATTGATTATTACGGGAACTTAAGGGGTGTGGTACTATAGGTACAAAAGGGCTTAGAAAAAAGGGTCTCGGTTGAGAGGAACTGGGGCGGAATGGGCTGGGCTTATTACAAACTCTCTTCTTAACAAATCTCACTACTCATGACTTTAACAGTCAAATCTTTAGTTTCAAAACTGAACTGTCTCATGAACAGCTTCCCGTTTACATTTTAATCAAATAATAACAAACCCTTTAGTTCCTGACAGTGGAAATGTGGATAGATTAGAGTTAAAAAAAGAGGGTGGGAATTTGAGACTATTTTTGAGACGAAATCATTCAACAACAATGGGATGCAATCAAAGGAATTGAAACGTTCAAATCCTTATGTTTTTAGCTGGACCTGAAACGGTATGGAATTCATTTACTATTATTATTACAAAAATTTAAGATTCAATTAAACGCCATCAAATCCAAAGGTTATTTAATAGTGTTGAGGTAAAAGCTGTTACTTTTGTGCATTGTGTGGTCACAAACTGACAGTTGACACCGAGTAGTGGACGCTCAATGATTTTCCATCCGTTTCCTTCATCTTTTAAAAAAATAACAAAGAGGAAGTTGTTGAACATTCATGACAGAGGCACTATTATTTAGGCAATTTTTGAAGCCGTTATTTCCAAACAATTACAAGTTGTTTTGTTGGGGTCCGTTTAATAATCTTTTAAAATCGGTCAGCCCTTCTCACTCACTTGATTCTCATTTCATTATTAAATTAGTAAAAACATAAGGGATTAGTTAATGTGGGTCAAAACAGCAGGCATCCAACCGAAGCTTTTTTAATGCGCTGCATTATTTCATTAATTTCATACACTACACTCTATATTGACATTAGATGGGGTGGGTTCTAAAGGATAACAACTTATCATAGAAGAATCCCCCAACAATGGATCAAGCGTTTGAAAATTATAATTAAGCATTTACCACACAAGAGGAGGAAATGAAAATCAAATATTTTTATCTCATTGTTGCAAAATACATCTTGCATACACGCACAAGTTGTTATTCAATTGTTTATTAAATTGTAGAATCATGTTTTTAGATTTGTGTGAATTTCGCAATTTTAATAAGAGCAACATCTCCTCAAAACAAAACTCAAAGTTTTGAAGGAATATTCATATATATATGTATATATGAATTACTGTGAAATGTTCTAATAATAGCGTTTTATCAGGGTTTATTGAATTTTAATGGATTTTTAATTTTTCTATTTTTTGAGATAAAAAACTCAAAAAAAATCATCTTACCACACACATACATGTCTTATACATGATATGAGGATTGTAGATTATTGTGCAAGATGAAAAATGTGAAATGTCAAAGTGCTTCAATTGAAAATGAGCGTGATTCCTCTCCCATAACCCATATACTTTTGATATAGCTCTCAATCCCAACAACAATACACAATTGTCACCCAAATACCATGAATCATTCCACTTTCTCGATCTCTTAACTTTTTAATCGCTTCGTTGACTTCTTTTCATTGTCAACTTTGCATTGCACCATCCACCCGACACAAATTCATCAAGGACTCATCAAGTACGAGACTAATAGACTAATGCTTCAAATTACAGATGAACTGAACAATGCACAAGATGAACGGCTTGAAAATATTGACATTTTTACTTCTTGCTTGTACTCCTCCTGTTTTTGGATCAAAATGTCCATCCGCTGAACAAATCATGCCTTGTCGATGTAGAGGAAGGAATGATGAGATACAAGTTTGGTACGCAACTACATAAATTAAATCTTGATTGTACTTCCTCTAATCCTCCATTTCTAAATGCAGGTGCAGTCACAGCGACTTGGAAAGGGTTAATGGAGCTTTAGAGAATTTAATGAAGTTACGCCACATGCCGGCAATTGATGAGCTAATCGTTGAAAATAATAAAATGCCAACCCTACCTGCCCGAGCTTTTGGTGCTTTACACATTGGACGTTTATTATTAAGAAACAATGGATTGGAATCATTATCAAGGAATGCATTTGCAGGGTTGGAGGATTCACTTGAAGAGATTTATATTGGTTTGTAACTAAATAGTAAATCCATGCAAGGATTTTGATTGTGGAATAAAAAATTATGCAGTTGAAGAACGATTGACGGATTTCCCATTTGATGCTATTGAGAAATTAAGGAAATTGGAAGCCTTTACAGTGGAACAAAGCAAGATACGATTACTACCAAGATTTAATGGACTCAATCGATTGAAACATATCCGTACGACAAAACTCTTGAAATTAAAAAAGTAATGCAATTATTTGTAGGTATTGATGGATCCCAAATCTCCGCCCTTCCTGTTGGTGCATTTGCAGCAATGAGTTCAATTAAACAGATCCACGTCACACATTCCAAAGTTGACAGACTAGCTGAAGGGATATTTGGTCGATTGGATTCCTTGATTTTAGCCAATTTCACAGGGAATCGGATAGATCACATCCAACGTCGGTGTTTCTCCCTCCTTCCAAAATTGGAAGTGGTCTCCTTAGCCAGGAATCATTTAAATGATGCCACAACGGTTGGACGATCTATGGAAGAGCTCCCGGGATTGAAATCCCTTGACCTGTCTCACAATAAATTTAAGGAGCTGCCACAAGCTTCATTTGTAAATTTAAGATCCCTTCAATCCCTTAATTTAGCTGGAAATCAAATATCCTCAGCCCACACAAGATCCTTTACCCATCTACCTGCATTAAGGAAAGTGGATTTGAGCAACAACTTGTTAAGAAGCTTTCCAAAAATGTTGTTTGATACGACACCCCTCCTTGAGGAATTGAGGTAAGCCCAAAAGATTCTTATTCGCACTTTTGTAATCCATCTCATCATATATTTGTATTTATATTTCCATTAGAATTCGAAAGAACAATCTTGGAAGAGGGAATGAACTTGCGGAAGTTCTTGCTTCCTTGAAATCCCTTCGCTACTTGGATCTAGGGGATAATGGGATACAAGAGCTGGCTACAGGGGGCATAAAGGATCACACCCATCTCCAAACCTTGGATTTAAGTGATAACAGGATCAACCGCATAGCTCCCCATTCATTCAATAGGATGCCCTCATTAGTTGAACTAAGCCTCAAGAACAATACATTAGAAAGGATTGAGAATGATGCATGGGAACTACCAACGCTTAAAGAACTGGATTTATCCCAAAACTCTTTAGTTGAGATACACTCAAGAAGCTTGAAAGGGCTGGGTTCCTTGTTGAGAATTGATCTAAGTGGAAACTCCATCAAATCCTTGCCCTCATCTGCATTCTCAAGTTGCAGTCATCTTGAACTTATTGATGGGAGTGGGAATGAGATGACTTCCTTTCATCCAGACTCCTTTGCTGGACTATCCAAGCTTCAGAAACTTGATTTAAGTAAAAACCAATTGGACACTCTACCCCCAGGATCATTTAGAGAGTTGAGATCCTTGATTTTATTAAATCTAGGGACAAACCGCATCAACAACCTTCCCTCAAATCTATTAAATGAATTGCTCTCATTGGAAGAGCTGAATTTAAAGAGTAATTCCATCTCATACATTCCAGTTGGACTCTTTGGGTCCCTACATTCCCTCAAAGAGTTGAACCTAAAGCACAACAACATGGGTGAAATCCCTTCCCGACTATTTTCCGGTCTCAATAACTTGGAGCAATTGAGATTAAGTTCTAATCAAATAAGGAGCATTGATGATGGGGCCTTTGATGGGTTCAAAAAGCTCAGAGGGATTGATCTCAGCTCTAATAGGATTTCCCAACTGAATTCAAGATCCTTTAGGGATTTACCTTTACTTGAGAAATTTGAAGGGAGAGAAAATCGGATTTCAAGCGTGGACTCGGGATTCCTTCCAAATTCAGAGCAATTGCAGATCATTGATTTAGCCCATAATGCACTCACCTCGATACCTCAGATCGTATGGAAAAATCCACTCTTGAAAGTTTTGGATTTGAGTCATAATCAGATAGGAAGGGTGGAGAGGTTCACTGAAATGGGGGCCCTTATGGAATTGTATTTAAATGATAACAAAATTACAAGCCTAGCCCCTAGAACCTTTGAGGTAACATTAAACTCAGAAAAAGTGAGATTTTATATAATGAATTGCATTCTTTTTAGAATATGAGCTCATTAACTATTGTTGATTTGGATGGGAATGAAATCCCTGAAATCCCATCAGACGCCTTTTCAACCCTTCCACGCCTAATATATCTTCGTCTAAGTAGAAATAAAGTGAAGCGGATTCATTCCCGAGGATTTTTTAATCTATCCTCCCTTGATGGATTGGATATCCAGGAGAATGAGTTGGATGGGATAGATGATGGAGGATTCCAAGGGACGGGGTCCCTTAAATATCTTAATCTAAGTCATAATAATTTTGACTCTATAAATAGAGTTGATCTCAACTCCTTGGGATCATTGGAAGTGTTGGATCTTTCATTTAATAGATTGAACAATGTGGACAATGAGGCTTTGCGGCATTTAATATGGCTTGTGGAACTAAGGGTATTCTCGTCCCTAACGTTTAAGAAAATATTAAAAAATTATTTAATTTTGTGTTCTTGTAGTTGAATGATAATGGGATTTGCAATATACCTTTGGCCACATTTGATGGGATGAGTCGACTCAAAATCCTCGTTTTAAGAAATAACTCATTAAAACATTTGTATGAAGCTGTATTTCATAAATTGAAAAACAATATTGCATTTGTGGATGTATCAGGTAGGCTATTAGGCTGGATTTTGAGATCCTTGTGATTAATCTCATTTGTGGTATTAGGAAACCCATTGGAATGTGATTGCGAAATGACATGGCTTCGTCAACTCATTGTAAGAGAAGAACTCCAAGAATTAACGGATTCAAGTTGCATTGGTCCAAATGAGTTGAAGGGGGTTGCATTAAAGGAAGCAAGACCTTCAAGAATGCTTTGCTCATCAACTAATCTCAAACAAGGCGAGGAATGTCCGGAATTACAACAATCTAAAAGAAAATCTCCTTCAAATCCAGCTTTAGTTGAAGATCGTCCCCTCCACATTAAGAACGTTCCTCAAGCATTTTATCCCCTTAATGCAGATAATGATGTAAGATATAATAATCGAAGGAAAGATGAGAAACTAATTGAATCAAATGATTACATTGCTGGTGATACGTAAGATTGATTTTTTTTGCTTTTCTTGACTAAAATAATAATTTAACAAGTTTTCCTTTTAATAGACCAACAATCTATGCAGGAACAAGCCTCTCTTCCACCAAACCCCAAGATATTCAAAAATCCTCAACTGGAAGCGTCCTATCCTCAATATTTGGAATCCCAATAGATTTCGGTTTGAATTTTGGGATTTCTCCGGCATTCTCGTGGTCAGATCAAAGTAAAGGGAAGAACAATGCAAAGCCTCAACCCCCCACCCCCCTACCTCCAAGTTGGATTGAGCGTCCTTCCAAATCCCAAATCTACGAAGCCCCAGCCTACCTTCCATCCCGACCCAAACAACCTTATATCCCATTAAATCAAGCTGTTGAGCCAAGCGGAAGTGTTGACGTTCATAAAACAGTTCTTCCTCAGAAGACGTCGGGGATTAAGTTCCCCAAGGACTCACCCAAAGCATCATGGCATCCACAATATCAACCGGATACCGAAACAGGGTTCATCCCTATTGAACCATTCTTTCATAATCAACATCAAGCATCAACCCCTAGTAGTAATATTGATCCTTCTAAGAAATCAGCAGAAACACAAAAAAAGCTTATCCCTCTCTCAACCACAGGCCCATCCTCAAGTACCACTGAGGAAGAAGAAGAAGAAGAATATGAGGAAGTTGAAGAACCCCAATACACCCAAGTAACAACCCTTCCTCAAAAAAAAGATGAAGCAAAGGAGGATTTCTCGCTATCCGATTTTTGGGGAATATTCAGTAGTGGGAAGAAGGGTCCTCAAAATGAATCCGAGCCCCAGGATTCCCAATACGATGAAGAACCGGAAGAAACATCAAGTCCTTTTAATTTCTCTGCGCCAGTGGATCAACCCCTCACCCCGGTTGAGCCGGAGGATGAAGAAGTATATAATATACCGTTTGGTGAGCCAAATAATGGGATTGTTCAAAGGCCCCATGTCACCGGCAAACCAACGATAACAAAAATCATAGAGTCCCCATATCACAATGCTAGGGAGAAGGGTGTTGGAGTAGTTGATAAGGGAGTAGGTTCTAGTAGTGGTAGTTATAATAGTGTAATAGCAACCCCACAGAACAATCAAGCTGAGAAACAAGAGGAAGATGAAGAAGGTGATGAAAAAGCCCCACGTCCAAGCCCCCTAATCCCCCCCGTCATTATAGGAGGAAATGATGCAGAACCTAGGGATTGGTATTATACAAATTATCATAAAAGTGAGCCTGGGGGGAACGAGTTGGAAAAGCTACTGGAACGGAGTAGAGTTCATGAGATGCAAGACAATTTAGTCAATTTTAACTCTGCACATGTTAAGTCACTAAATAATTGGGTAGTGTGTTTATTATCTCTAACATTTATAATGCAAGGTGGAGATCTTAACTAAGTCTAATTGTAGTTAATTCATATTGCATTATACTTCTCGTCACACATAACAAGTCATAACGAATATAACGTTGAGTAAAGTTATGCACAAATGGAGATCCATTATTTGTACAATCGACCCAAAGAATCAACTAAACTATAAAATATAAACGTTATTGGCTAAATATTCATTGTAAATGTAATATAATTCACATCATTGGGAACCATCAAGCCAAGGCTGGTAAGAGACTTAACATAACCTACCTACGACAACAACTCTTAAAGCCTTGGCAGGGAAGTCATCATAATAATTCCTACTCGAGTTGCATAGCTTCAGTACTTCCTCCTGGTCGTTCTTCAATATAATCTTGAAGTCTTCGAGCAAATACTTTGGTTGGAACTTGATCTGTAGCGGGGACATGTCCTTCTTCAGTTTCACCTATCAAGCGTTTCACTGCTTTGGTTCTATTGAAATATAATTTTAAGAGAATGTAAAACTTGAATTTAAAGTGGGTATTACTTAATGTCGATGCCGCCGCTTCCAGGAACTTGTAGCATTGCATTTATAGCCTTAAGGCTATTGTTTGGACTCAAACGAGCAGAAAAGTTGTAACGAAGCTGCTTTGATGGAGTTTGAGGTTTAGCTGTTCGCAAAGTACGTAAAAACACAGAGTGTTGTGAAGCCACTTTGTGGCATGGTGACATGTGTGGAGTTGCCTTCAAATGTGGAACAGGAGAGAGAGGCGTAGAATCACCACCCTACATACACAAATTATTAGTTTAATTGTTTAAATTCATGAATCATTTGGGGTCTAGTGCAAGACCAAGAAAAAAATAAAACTTACAGCTCTGCTGGAAAACTTGAGTGCAAATTTTTGGATACCTCCGATAAAAACAGTGTTATAAAACTTGATGAGATCTCCACGCTGTTCATTAGCTTCCCCAAAATTTGAGAGAATGACGTTTCGGTAAACGTGAGATGCAGACTGAGGCTGCAGACGGTAGCACCGCATTATTTCAGTAAATGACCTTTCCGATCCCACAACCTGCACAACAAAAATTTGATATTAACTCCAAAAAGTAAAATTTGAAATAAAGTTTTAAAATGAATCTCTCGCCTTTGAGACAACGTAGACAATGCACATAAGTATTTGATCCAAATGGCGACACATCATCAACTCTTCCAAATTATTTTGAATTGCTTGCTGAAAACAGGTCCAAATCTTTCTCAATATTCCTTCTTCAATGGTAAGGTTTTTGCACAAATCTTGTAACCGGATGAAACTCAAATGATAAAATTTGCGAAAAAATAAGGCAACAGAGTGTCCCTTTTTTGGCTTATCCCCATGTTTTGATGGAAGCACAACTCCCAATATTTGGGAACTTGTTTTGTCTTGAATAATCAGAGTAGACTGATTGGTTCCTCCCACTGCTACTGGCACACATTTTTCTCCTTGTGGCGCTATTACATAAATTGTAGAGATTAAATTAGTTTTGCTTGCTAAATAATGTCAACAGTTTGAAAAAAACATACTTTTAATCACTGCATATCGCTTTGGTGCATCAGCTTCATTTCCCGTCTTTTCAATTTGTGAAGGAAGAAATACTTCTTCACATGATGGAATTGGTTCACGTTTTTCTACTAAAATGTCCCATAAAGGACTGTCTTTTTTCCATGCAAGCTCTTCCATAACTTTCTCTTCAACTTGACTCAAATGTTTTACAACATCTCGACTCAATCCAACTTCATTTCGCACAACAATTTCAATAACTTTGAAAAAATGGTAAGCGTGTAAATTGAGAGATTGGAGAATCCAAGGGAAGCGATGATTGGAATTGAAAGAAAACAACACAATTTCCATGCTGCAGGCAAATAAGCTGCTGATGAATGAGAATTCACTCAATACTTGTGACAGGTCTGACTTTTCCGTCTTTGCTTTCGCTTCACTGCTCATGATACTTTCCAATAATCGATAGTACAACGTTTGTCCCAACTGGCTTCGATAAACAGCAAACTCTTGATGAAATCCCGGTTGATTTTCACCTCTAGTGCTCAAATAGTTTTGGATGAAAGCTTCAGACATTGTTTGAAGAGATTGTTTCATTGTTGCAAGCGGATTTGGATTACAGACACTGACCATTTCTTTAAGTGTTTCACTTGGTTCTGCTTTACGTCCACTTAACATTGCTTGAAGTCGGCTGACTGTTTGAGTAGTTTGACTAATAGGTGATTGTAAATATTCCTCTCTTTCACCCAAATATTTCTTTCCTGTTAGTGGAGTTTGTGGCATCAAGTGACGAAGCTCTTGAAGTGGTGGATAAGTCCGGTGCGGTGATTGGCACTCGAGGGATTTGAGATAATCCGCATTTGGAGAATCCATTCCAAAATCTGCTCCTTTATCAGCAGAAAGATACATTCGCTCGTCGAAATCACCTTCGGTGAGGACATACTCTTCATATTCCTTTTCCAGTTTTCGGAAATTGTTTTCAAACATATCCTCTTCAATTAGACCGCAAAGAACGTCGGGATCACCCCGAAGCATCTGAAAATGATGTAAACATGCCGATCATCAGCAATCATATAGAAACCCCAAATCCCTTTTTTAAAATTTAAAATTCACTTACCCCAGCATCAATCATAGTCCTAATTTTCGGTTTGAGCCAGTACTCTTTAATCGTTTTAGCTTCAACAGAAACACCGTCGTAGAGATCACAAAGAGCATGGATGATACAAGTAGGGTCCCCACTTCGAGGATCTCCTCCAGCTTCAGCAAGTTCTAAAATAAATTCAAAATTGCATCTTTTATAATATTCATTCTTTCAAGAAAAAAAATGCACCAAAATCCTTTGGCTTACCTGCAAACTGCGTAGTGAGTATATTGGTCCGACAGGCTTGTACAACATTATGAAAAACTAAATCCACACAAGCCAAAAGTAGATGATATGAATTCACCAAATCATCACTGATCCTCAATGAGCTCTTAACACATAAAAAAAGTGTCCAACAAAATTCAAATAAATCCGCAGCAGACTTTGGCGTTAACCTATAAAATCAAAACAAATTTAACAATTAATAATTTACCAAACAACTCTTACTTTTTCCTATTTGCACGATACTCTTCAATATCACTTGATCTTGAAAAATCCTTGAAAAGTCCGGCAAAAATCGGCTCAAACTTTTTATAAATGACAGTCGTGACCGCAAAATTCCTCTCCAACCTTTCAATCTTTGTTCTAAAATCCGAACTCATATTCGTCATCTCCCCCCATTTACGACTCTTATCAAAAAAATCCACAAGACTTAGTTTTGATGTGCGAAGTAGTCTCGTTAGATTAACATAACTTCCATGAATGGTGGGAGAGTTTCCAACGGATGGAAGGTTAGCTTGTCGACATGCCGCATAAACCGCACAGCACAACCAATGTCCAGGATCTCCCTACAATATAATAATCTCTCATCATCTCCATCCCTTCTGCAAGTCGTCTCCTTACCTCCATCGTGTACTTTTGTCTGACAGCAATAAAAGTCTCCCAAGTATTGTCCCTTGTGGTTGTATCCAAATTTAAATCAGCACAAAGCTCATTAAACCGCTCAAACGTTTCATCCTCCAAAAACATCCCCTCCTCCTCCATTTCATTATTATTCATAATATTCCCTCTCTTTACGTCTTAACTTGGGATCTATAAATACAAACAAAAACACGGCGTCAACCTTTTACCTTAAAAAGAATCATGTTATATAGAAAGAGTGGGGGGTTAATTAAATATTATAATATATTTATTAAATCCCCTCCCCCTTATCCCTCTTACCTTTAAATTGTGGTTATCTTAATGGAACAATAAGGTGGAGTTGAAAAATAAATGGTGGGCTTCTAATGGCGGGATCAACCTGGGAACAAAGCAAAGGGAATGAGGCTTTCGTAGATTTTTGGGGGTTAGGGGGCAATGCGGAAGATGGCGCGGGAAATGGAGTTTTTTTGAAGCGGGAGTTTTAAAATTATTTTGTGTACGTGGAATTACAATTACTTAAGTTCAATTCGGGTATTGAAGTAGAGGAGTTAAGTAATAAGGAGGAGGGAGTTTAACTTCAATATATTTACCTCTTCTCTCTTATCAACAACTTTAAAATGTTGAATGTGGAGGGACGGAATCCCTTGAATAATGTGGATACTGAACCATCAGGGGAGTCCATCCTTATTCGCGTCAAATCAGCAAATCATCCAAGTTGTGAGGATTTGGAATTTCCAGCAAATACAAGCTCTTCTGTGATGGAAATTAAGGAAATGATTCAAAAGCTTTGTTCAATACATCCTGTAAGTACTAATAATAGTAGAATTAAGAAAAGGAAGGTGTTGGAGTGGCTCATAATTACAATTGTTTGCTATAGGAGGTCAAGGAGCAACGGCTTATCTACGCTGGACATTTACTAAATGATAATCAAGTTTTGAAGGATATTTTAAATGCAAAAGCTGGAGGACAGTATACTACGGATTTACAACAACCTGTTACAGTACATTTAGCATGCACTTCAAAGTACTTGCCCAAAGCTACAACAAAAACACAAGAGGCTCATTTAACTGGAGCAAGTCTTCCACAACAGCAGGGATTTACTCTTCCAACTTTTGATATTCCTCAACAAGGAGATGGGAATATTCCACAGGATTATATAAATTTACATCAGGCCTATGTCCAACAAATGACGGCTTATATGAATCAATGGTACATGTAAGTTCAAAATAAATTAATTGGAGAGAAAATTAAAAATAATATTTTATGGTTTGGTTGTAGGCAACAAAATGCATTTATGGGAGGAATGCTGTATCATCAGCCACCTACAATGATGGGAAATTATAATTTACAACCTCAACCAAATCCTGTTGTTGAACCTATTCCTCAACCACCACCTCCTCAAGGTAGTTCAAATTATTATTATTGTATACTTTATATTTTGTATGTATTCTTTAGAGAATGTAAATATTGCTGCTGCAAGACGTGCTGATGATGATGAAAATCAAAGAGACTTGTTGGACTGGATGTACACTTTTAGTCGCGTCATTTTGATTTTGAGCGTTGTTTATTTTTATTCAAGTTTTTCTCGGTTTGTCCTTGTCGTTATGTTCACTGGGCTAGTCATGGTGTAAGCAAGCATACAAATTTTATGGGGTCGTGAATTAACTAATTAGTTTATTTTTTAAAGCTTGCAACGCCGCAACGGTCCTCCTCTACCAGCGGCAGCTGCTAATCCAATAAATCCTCCAAGACAGAACGACAATATCGATCAGAATGAACAAGCTGGGGAAGCTCGTAATGAAAATGATGGAAATGAAGAACAACCACAAACAGTTGAAGCTCCAACTCCTCCTCCACTAGCTCCAGAAAGAGGGTTAAAAGAAATTGCTTGGACTTTCCTTGTAACCTTATTTACTTCCCTTATACCTGACAATAATCACGCAATCAACAATTAACCGTCTAACTACCTACCTTTATTATTGTATCTCTATGTGTAATCTATATACTTTGTAAAATGTCGCATTATCTGGTCGAAACAACTGTAAATTCCGTAGGCCCCGAACGTAAAAAAAATTTAAACTCGCAGTCACTAAAACCAATCCGATAAATTTAGTTATTTCGCAATGGGATGATGCTAGATTATACACCTCTCTTAAGCTCATGTCCTCAAGGAATTTTGTTTTTTAAGTAATAAATTATCAGCTTTGTTAACGTCATTTTTGGATTATTTTTTCATCTTGAATAATTTTAATGATCAATTTTGGGCTGGGTAAGGATAATAATTATAATGACCTTTTGTACTTTGACATTTCATTTCTCAGGTTTTGATAGTTCCTTCTCCCAACTAACTTGACGATTTGAATCATAAAATTTAAAAAACCAAAGGAAGCAATTTTCTTTATAGACCAATTTCAATAAAAAATTGCAGATTTTTAATGACAAATCAGATTTTGACGTTATATAGCCCCTACTGCCTACCTACTACGGTGAGAAATTATTAAATATTTCATCACGCAATAATAGGATAATATAAAATCCTTCTTGTTACTTTAAGCCCAAAAGACGCTTAACACGGACGCATTTAGATTAAATCAATTTGCATAACAACAAAACTCACCTTTCCTGCACAACAGTCATGAAAATACTTTTGTACCATTAACGATTGGGATCGCAGCTTGTTCAAAAATATGGTTAATAATAGTTCAATGCTTCACACCCTCATACAAAGGCCAGAGTACTTAAGCCCTTTCGCATTTGAGCAGTATGATTTTGAATCATGGTACATTTTCATGGAATCGTACTGGATGGTAAGAAGCTATTGATGTCTGCCAATCCCATCTTTATATTCCAATAGGTGAGCATTTATGCTGCCATTATCTACCTCGCCCTCATCTACTTTGGTCAAAAATGGATGACGAAGAGAGAAGCATTCTCATTGAAGGGGCCTTTAGTCCTTTGGAATTTATTCTTATGCTTGGGCTCCGGCTTGTCTTATCTAAGGATGTATCCTGAACCTTACGAGGATTTTAAAAAATATGGACTTTATCATTCCATCTGCAATCGGTATGTCTTCTTCATCCTTGTCTTCAAGCTTTCTAACAGAGTTTTTGACCACATACAATAGGGATCATCATACAGTGATATCTTCATTCTGGTCCCTTGTCTTTACATTGAGTAAAATCCTTGAATTTATTGACACTGGATTTATCATTTTGAGGAAACAAAAATTAATATTTCTTCATTACTATCATCACGTTACGGTGGCCATGTACACTTTCTACACCTTCCATAATTTTGATCCTGCTGCAAGATATTTTGGAACGATGAACTGTTTCATCCATGCTCTTATGTATGGCTATTATTTCTTGAAGGTGAGACATTTTGGCTTTGTGATGATAAGGAACCTTAAATTAAGGGTTTATTATTATATACATAGGCCCTTGGAGTTAACATCCCAAAATTCATGGCAATGACAATAACTTCGTTGCAAATTGCACAAATGGTTGCAGGTCTTTTCGTCAATGTGCTATCACTTTATGGAAAGCTGATGTGGGATGATTGTTGTCGACCCTGGAGCTTTATTTTATGGGCCTTGGCAATGTACTTTAGCTACGTCATCCTTTTCATACAATTCTTTGCGAGGAGTTATACTCCAAAGAAAAAGGTGGAATAATACGTCTGTTAACCATATAATTAAATAAATAAATAATAATAATAAATGAATACAATGGAGATGGAATATTTTATTGTAGTTTATCTTTGCATGACTTTTTCATGTCATTTTATAGCTTCAGGATAACTGCGTCCCGCTTTTTTCAACATTTTCCCCATTTGTTGGGAAATGATTGGCAGAAAGCTTGTTGAATTTGGTCCTTACCTTGGCATAGGCTTATCTGGGGTTGTTGGTGGAATCATTTTAGAACGACAACTAGCCATTAGTGCTGCTATACCGATACCACCAAAAGATGTTGTTGACATCAAAGAAGCTTGGATTACAGAGGGGACAAAATCCAGCCGAATTTCTCAGGTGGTACTTTAATCCAAACCTCGACAGTTTGCCATTAAAATTAAAGCCCCTTATAAATCCTTTGTTTTAGATTATGAAATTTGGATTCCCTGGAATGGATAATATAAAATCCTTTAATGATTTTGTTCTAAGTTATGATCGACGATTGAGAGGACCACACTGGGTAAGTAACCCGCTTTTTTATGTCACTTATCCATTTCACTTATCTATTTATTCTTTAAGGTTTTTGAACATTTGACACGAGAAGGGGTTAGGTCCAATGCTCAAGTTGATCGAAGTAAATGTGAGTTCTTTGAAGATCCTTCAGTTCATCCATATTTCCGTAGCACAAATGCAGATTACAAGGGGAGTGGCTATGATAGAGGACATTTAGCTGCTGCAGGGAATCATAAAACACATCAATCCCTTATAGAAGAAACCTTTGTTCTTTCAAATATGTGTCCCCAAGTGGGAAAAGGATTTAATAGAGATAGTTGGAACAGATTGGAAAAATATGTGAGGGGGTTGACGAAAGGTTATGATAACGTTTATGTCTGCACGGGTCCACTATTTCTTCCAAAGTCTGTACACTTTTTTTTATCTATGTTGTAGCTGAATATATAGCTTTTATTTTGTTTTGGTTTTTGCAGGAGGGAGGAGAATGGACGATTTTATGTAAAATATGAAGTTATTGGGAGGAATAATGTGGCTGTTCCAACACATTTTTTTAAAGTTGTTGTTGGAGAATGTGGAAAAACAGGGAGCCTGGATTTGGAGGCTTGGATCATGCCAAATCAAAGGATTGATGATAATGCATCCTTAGAAGCATTTAGAGTAATACAAGCTAAATACAAGTTGAATCAAATACTAAATCATTGTTCATGTATTATCATGTAGGTGCCGATTGAGGCTGTGGAAAGAGCTGCAGGGCTATTATTTTTTGATCGGCTACCCAAAGGTGTCTTTAAGAACGTTAATGGACGACGGATTTAAATTTTATTTTATTTTACTTATCTGACAGCATATAAGCCGTGTGTATACCCTTGAAAGTCCCTAATAAACTTGTGTTCAATACCAATTCATTTTATATTATTCAACATTTACAATTATAAATTATGAATATCCCTCAATCTTATAAAGGTAAACAAAAAGAACAACTCAAAAATTAATATTGTTTGAATCAACTTTTATTTTCAAGTAAGAATTTATACTGTGCTCGTTTGATACAACATGCATGGATGGAGAAAGCATAAGTAATAAGTGGATGAAAATAACTCATTTCTCCAATTTTAGAAGAAATCGAAAAATCTGCTTTCTCTTCCATCTCCTTAAATGATTTGAGTGTCTGATTTATTTTTAACAAAGAAACAAAATAACTAATAATGAAATTGAAATGTCTGAAACAAATTACAATAACCTACCGAGATTTTTATCAAACGTTGTTTACAAAGCTTCTCTCCAATCCAATGTTTAATTGAATAAATAATTATCCCATTTCTAGTCCTTGAAATGTATGTAATCTATGGTTTAGAAAGTAAATTAATAAATCTTTGAGTGTCTCCATCTGACAGACGGCCCATAATGTAATTACCTTAATTACAAAGGGTTTAATTTAAAATTTGAAAATATGACTGCCCAAAAACCATTTAAATATTTTAGAAATCTCATTTAAACTAAAAACCACTCCCACTGTCAACCCCTCTTACTCCAATTACAATTCTAATAATAAACCAAACAATCGTACCAAATTTTCGTAAGATTCCGTTATATATTTATACTTAGTTTCACCAGTCCCTCAGGCCTACGGGCCTGTGGTAGAGAGGACCGGTCCGATGTCAGCTGTTAATATGAATTAATAATACACGATGATATAGTATTAATATTACAAAAATCGTGTCCCTCCATAAATGGAAAGGGCCTAGCAATAAAGACAACATGGAACCCTCCTACCCTTTTGTTCGTTTTTTAGCCAAGACATTTTTTTTTTTTTTTATTTTATTTTTTTTATTGTTGGAGACTTGTTTTAACTTTTATTAAAATACATGGGAATTCCCCTTCTTTCAAACACTTCCGTGTATCGTGGACAAACATAAAGTGTCCCTGTCCTGGATAGTAAATTAATCATCAGTAATCCAAAATACATAAGTGTTAATGCAACATGTTCGGCCATCCAAGTCATCATTAATAAAAATAGTGGCAATCGTTATGAGATTTAACAAGCACCACCCAAACATGCAAAATATTGTTAGTCCTGATTAATGAGAACCGCTATTATCCAATTCATTTTATATTATTCTAAATGAATTGTTGTATCTTATCTTAATTTCTAATCAAAGCAAAACCCTTGGTAGGTACAAGTTTTACCGTCCGTTGTATTTAATGTGTAATAAAATCAGGTTGGATTAAGTTCAAATCAGGAGTCAATGACTTTAAATGACGATTCTGATGTCACAGTGCATGATGTCTTTATCTATAAATTCAACGAATTTTTGATGGTTAATTATAGTTGTGATGAATACAATACATATCTGAATAATTCATAACTGGAGTAAATATTATCGGAAGACATGGATAAATAATAAATATAAAGACAAATAAATATGAATAATTCATGTTTAAGTATATATTCAATCATCCCTCAACAAAAACAAGGAAGACGAATTCTGCAAATGTGTAAACAAAAAATTAGCAAAAAGGTTCAGTATAAAAGTAGTAAATCCAAACAACTTCATCATACTGCTTTACAAAATATTCCCAACCTTTTCTCCCTTTTAAATAGTTCAAAATGTCAAAAGTTTTCATGAATTTGTTGGTATTATCCATCATTGTGCTTTGCATGGGAGTGGCAGTTGGTAATGCGATGTTTTAACTGTTTCATTAATTCATTATTGAAAATCTTTCCATTTTAAAGAATCCGGTTGGTCCTGCCAGGAACAAGGAAATGCTAGGGGAGCAGTCTGTGTCACTGGATATTGTCCCACTGGTTGGAAAAGTGTATATTGGGATTCTGGGTGCGGCCATGGTCAACGCTGCTGCATTTAAATTATTTGATACAACATTTTTTAATGATGTAGTTGGGGGTGGGACAAACCTCAATTTAATTCCTTCAAAAATATACAATCGGTTGATGGTTTATAGATTAATGTAATCATTTAGTTTACCACTTTTTCATACATAAACAATAATTATTATCGTAATGTGGTTTAACACAAGCATTAAATTAGGATCATCATTCCTTTCATTCTTACATACTTACATTAAATAGTTATTAAATCCTTCAAAACAAACTCATCCAGTAAGCAGATATTACAGCATTATTAGAATTTACAAAAATATTTGACTCCAGAAATGAAACTTTTTCTTGTCCTCCTGTTACTTGCTTTGGTCATC
>JAAOWG010000323.1:0-23496 GCA_036491945.1 Paranurophorus simplex
TTGCAATTTGAAAACAAATCATTCATAAACTTTGTTAAACAGGAAGAAGCTAAAAAAGAGTACTGCCGTATTGCCAAAATTTCTTTGGGGAAACCAAATCAGGACATCATAATCAACAATTGATTGCTTGAGATGAATGATTCTGGGATAGCTATAAGCTTCAGGTCAATCATAGCCAAATTATGAATGCTATATCAAGTCATATCAACAATGAATAAAATTTCAATTCAAATAAGAGATATTTGCAAATATGATTTATTGGATTGATTGAAAAGCATGATTTAATGAGTCCATTTTCGACAAACTCCATCCGGCGATCGTGTAAAACCGCTAGGACATTCACGATGACGGTATCGTGTCAGGATTGGAGGGCGTTTCCTCCCTTCGCTTCCAATATTGATCAAGCTCAAAATGCACATGAAGACAATTACCCATGTCGTCCAACGGAAGGGGGCGATCATCTTTCTAAAATACTGTTATTAGTAAAAAAAAGCATAAGTTATGTAAATTTGCACAATCAACTTACTTTGAAAATCAGGAAATGGAAAGGAGTAAAGATAAATGTACAAAGAAATGTCAATACTTTCTTAAATAGAACTTCAACGTTTTTTCCCGACCATTTTAACCTAAATGGTTCAACCACGTCCTGTTTTTTGGCATTTACAATTTTGAATTGTGGATGATTTGATTCGTATTTAGTAAGACAGTCTTCCAATAGCAATGACACATATGTGTATGACGGTTTAGCACTTCCTGCTTCCAAATCCAAGGACCTTTTGGTCAATTTTATTCTTATTTCAAAATAAAATGGAAATGTGGCCAAGTTAATCTAGTAGTAATACTGTTTGTCTGGAACAAAGGACATTTCTAAATTTGGTCCCGTGTTACATTTATTTTCATTATAAGGTTGTAGACATGTGCATGTAACCAACTAAGCATACATAAACCAAATGTAACTCAAAGTAAAGCACAAATGAATTGCACACATCTCTTTAAACTATCTAATTACTGTAAATCAATCGTTTTACACAAATGCACTTCTTTTCATAGAAATTTATTCAGTATTCTTGAAAGAATGAAAATAGAAAACATCATTAGGAAATGATTATTGATGATTCTTTTTGTTGATGTCATTGTATTTTTTAAATTGTGTGAAATCTGCATCGAAACAATCCAACAGGATGCAAAACTATTTGTTTATTGAGAAAAGTATTCAGTTCGTCTGCAATCTTTGAGTTGACGATGATTTTTCAAATTACTTTACTTGTAACAGCTTTCAACCTGGTTTCCGCAGGTAAGCAGATTATTTATATCTCGGATTTCTTTCTGCTTTAACATTTTTGCAATTTCTTTCCAGCATCTCGTAGTAAACGGGAATATGTCGGAATGTATGAGACATTTGGTAATTCAAGAAAAGCAACTCTGAATGAAATCGAAGACAATCAAGTATGTTGCGTTGTTTTCTTCAACATGAAATTAATGGGAAGAATACTAAACTTTATAATGCAATATTTTTGTATAATATTTAGAATATTGCAATGATGTCGGCACACCATGCCGTCACCTCTTCTATGGGTCAACTCTATGGACAGCAAATGGACACTTTGGCTAATACTGTTTTTGAATTTACAATCCCAATGAAGAAATTTCCACACCAGTTAGAATCGTTTAGCAATCCAATCATTTCCCAAAATACGGCTTCTATACAAAATGATAACGTGCAGTCAACCCTTGACTCAGAAAAGGGTGATCAATCCCATGATGAACCAAAAACAGAGAAATTTTCTCCTTTAGAGTCCAAACCACGAGACAAATTTGATGGGATAAGGGAAAGCAGGAAAGCTGAAAATACTGGAAAAAAACAGGAGACCAAGCTAGTATCTACTACATCTAATAAAAAATCCAAACCAGAGAATAAAACTCTGACTATTAAAAAGAAAACTAATAGTACTATGATTAGTGATGCATGAAAACATTAGAATAAAATCAAATAGTTTTCTAATGTGTCCAAATTACTTACATATATATAATTTAGTTCACAGACTCACGGTCAATTTTGTGTACAGAGCGTATGTAGTACATACTCTGGCAAACATCAATTTTTAGACTATGATTGAAGCATGTTAAGTACAATTATAGAATAATCCATCTAAATTAGGTCGAGCAAATCCTCGGTTTGTGTTCGAAATATGGGGGCTACCGATACTGTTCTTCATATGGCTGACATCATCCCTGAAGCATTCATTACTCATTGTTTGTTCCTGTGTTGAAGCTGTACAGTAATTAAGACAAGGGTCATCTGGTAAATATTTCAATCGACAAACTCTTTCTTGGACTCTGCAATTACAAATCCAAGTTAGTATACATATAAGATTAAAAATATCATTAATACCTTCCCCAGGGAAATAAGCGATATGTCTCACACTGGACTTTAGTGTTTGCCTTTGGGGCCCACCATTGACGATGGTGATCATAACCTGCAAATTGAAATTTTGCTCATCATTTTATTTCTTTTAGTGGATTGGATAATCTTACATGCGGTCAAGGCAAGATCCAGTGCGTCCTTCGGTGAGCAAGGATTTTCCACACTTTTCCCTTGAAAACTCTTTGTTGGAATGCAGGCAAGACGAACATGAGGTTGACAGCGCATTCGAATCAGGTCCCAGGGAATCTCTGGGCACTCAAGGCAGTGATGGTTATTCATGATGTTTGGCCACGGAACTGGGCATTTTCCTACGCAGATTGGCATTTTCAATATGTGCAATTCTGCAACGAGATATCAACTACGAAAATTTTAAATTAATGAATGGGTTAAAAAAATCTTGCTGGGTGATTGTCAATTCATTTATGAAAGAAGGCGGCTGGAGATTGTGTCCTATCCATTGTCATGGTCCCTATTTAACACAATAGCCTTGGGATCAATACACTTTCAAAATATGGAGGTCGCATATAAAGGAGCTTCATTTACCAACAATGAAATCTCAAACTACTTCAAAAGAGGATGTAACTCTTACAGAAGTAATAACCATTTACGAAAAACTTAAGAAATCCCGTGACTACGAAGGAGATTCATTTTTTCCTTCCGGTTCAAATCATTTTGGTCTTGATATTGAAGAAAGTGATTTTGAAGAATCCGTACCAATAGAACCGTTCATTGAATCAAAAATATCCATTTCCGATAGGATATATTCATCAAAAAAAATACTCAACTTCAACAAATACAAAGAAGTTAAAATTTCCAAGTATTTATATTATTCCTCTACAACTGGACTAATCCAGTCTCCAACTTTGGAAGAATTAAAGTGGATAGAATCGTCATCAGAAAACTTTGAACAGTCACGAGAACTGAATTATGTTAAATTATTAAAATCAAAACAATATTGGTTAAATATTATTGATCCTTCGGAAAAAGATTTGATTCTGTTAGGCTCTGCATTTCATGTGCATGACCTTACACTTCGGGAAATAAGGGAAGGAAATACTGAAGAGAAAATGGAAGTTTATAGACATTACATGTTCATTTCTTTGAGACTTTTAACTGAAAATGACGAACAAAGGAAGCAAAGCGAGATAAGGCAATGCCCAAACAATAATTTTTCAACAAAAGTTTATAATGATACCGTATTTTTACAAATTTCTAGAAAGGGTGACAACTATTCAACAGAATCGCCTGCTCGTCCTTCTAGGGATGAGAAACATCCCGTACCTTCAACTGAGGATGTAGATTTCAACGTCCTTTTATTCTCTGATTTTGTCATCACCGTTCATGACAAGCACTGGAACAGCATTAAAGATGTTCTTGGATTTTTAAACTTGATGTGTACTTATGGGAATACAGTTTTAACTCCAGACTGGGTCCTGTTCTCAATTTTTACTGAATTGGCTCAAGATGCAAAGTATTCTGTGGCATTTATGGAACCCAAGATATTGACTGTCAAAGTATCGGGAACGGATAGTGACGATACTATCAGTGGGAGGGAATTGTCCAGCATTCTTAAGAAAAATTTTGAGTATGAGTTGGAAATCTACAAGATTACTCGGTTCGTCAAACCGAAAATGAACATTTTAAAATTATTGAAACGCAAGGGTTGCAAGAGGCTTGGTGTGACGGTGATTAGACTGTTGTCTACCATTTGTACGGAATTTGAAGAGTTGATTGATGAAATTAAACATTTTAGCCACATCTTGGAAAGGTCGCAAGATACATTTCTAACAATGGCTAGTGTACAGCAAAGTCTTGAAGCAAATGATATGGGGAAAGTTATGAAGAGGATTTCTGAAGTAGCTTTAATATTTCTTCCAATGACAGCTATTAGCGGATTTTTTGGGATGAATGTAAAGATACCGTTCCAAGGGGATTCGTACAATACTACATTACCATTTTGGATAATTGTGACGATGACCCTGCTCTCTGCCTGTGTTATGTACTACGTATTTAGTGGACCAAAACATTTTAATTGCATTAAACGGCGAAAATAGCCGATATTCAAATAAATATTTGTTGTGGGGTTCGTTTTTCAGAGCTATAAAGAGTTAGTTATTAGAATAAACTGTACATTCGGTCATTCAGTAACTATTTAATTTAATACAATCCCATGTACAAACTTTTTGCATACAACTGATAACCTCGACGAGCAAATTACTTGTTAGGTCATATAGTTTAAGTTTCATGCTGAAATTCATGAATTTTCCACGAAATATTCTGCCAAGATTATATTCTACTACGTAAATTATAATAATTAAATTGAACGCGAATACGGAATCAGTGATGCAGTTCAACTTTTGCATGAATTCAGTAGTAATACAGCTTGATATATTAACCAGACTTTAATCTTCCTTGTTTGATTTTATTAGTTTATGATGATGCAAACAAGCTCAATTTTTAGTACAAAATCTGTATGTTTATTATTAGTCTTGATGAATTATTTTCCAACTTGTGTGACCTTAAACATCTTAAAGTCTCCCAACGTTACTAATTTTGGTGAATGGGGCTCATGGGAAATGTGTCCAAACAAAACATACGTTATGGGAATGAGACTTAAGACCGAACCATATCAAGGTGATTGTGCAAACGTTGTACGTACAAGTTACTGGGATTAATTAAAAATTAAATAAAACCAGGGCCATTGGATGACACCGGATTGAATGGGATTCAATTATTATGTGGAAACATTGGTGAAAATTCCCGAGTAATTCAAAACAGAAATATTCAAAGTGAAACCGGAAAATGGGGAAGTTGGGGAAATCCCTTTCAATGTTTTACAGGCTATGCTTTTGCCTTTCAACTAAGATCCGAACCAATCCAGAACGATGGAGGGGATAACACTGCAGCCAACAATTTAAGAATATACTGCTCAGGTAGAAAAGGTTATCTGGAAGGTGCTGGATTACAATGGGGTTCTTGGACTCAAGTACAAATGTGCCCAAGAAAATACGGTCTCTGTGGATTGAGAACGCAAATACAAGGGCCTCAGGGATACCGTAAGATAAATAAATACAAGTATCAACCGTTTAACAAATGATATGTAAATATTTTGTTTTTAAATAGGTGCTGATGATACCTCATTGAACAATGTTGAAATGCAATGCTGTGAGTTTATGCTGAATTGAATTTGAAAGCTTTAAATAAAGTTATCCTTATCATATTAGGTGTAACAAATTATGAGTAATAAATTAAATTGTTCAGGCTTACTTATTATGCAGCCGTTGTTTACTTTTCCTTAAGTCTTATCTTTTTGAATTGAACCAAATTTTCAAATCTATGCCAACAATTAATCAGCAACCTTGGTAAAAAAGCATGAATGATTGTGTGTCTGCATGTTCATTTGTTATTTTGCGTTGGTAAACCACATTAAAACAATCAAGCAACCAGTTGAAAAAGCATTATGATAAAAATTAAAGTTGAAGACGGTGAGTTTGAGTTCCATTTCAGTGAACAATTTACAAAACTTCTGTTGATTGCGTCTGCATGGTTCGAAGCATTATGCAAGTACGAGGGTAACCGAAAAGAGGCTGTTGTTTTAAAAAATGTTGAAAAGGCTACGTTTAGCAAATTACTCGAGGTAACTAAAGTATGCCAACTGCAATTAGACTTATTAAAACATCTTAATAAAATAATTCATAGATTATGTACACTTTTGAAGGCATTGATTGCTTCACGGACGAGGAATTAATGGATGTGCTGCATCTATCCAATCAGCTTTTGTTTTGTTCTGCTGAAAACAAATGTGCATCACAGCTCTGGAGAAATATCCTCCAAAATTATGACTATGTGTTTAACCACACAGCAATTATACCTCATCTCAATAACAACCTGGTGAAGCTGATGGAAGATGCTTACTTTATCCTAAAAATGTAAAGTTTAATCCTTCATCTAAAAATGTGGAAAGTCTGACAAATTAGATTTCAGGAAACTTTCCCAGACAATTGAAGAAGAAGGCTACTTATCTTGGGGTTATGATGCTTGGCTTAAAATACTTGAAAATGATTTTCTCCCACTATCTGAGATCACACTTTTTAAGGCCCTTCACAGGTTCAAAGTCAATACAATTCCATTTAAATCGTTTTCCATTTATAATTCCATCATCCTCAGATGGAGTACGTTTCATGGCATTTCTCCCATGGACGCATCGTCATTAACATCCCTCATACGATATCCTCTCATATCCTTGCAAGATTTCAACAGAATCATTGTCCCAAGTGGGTTTCTTGATTCGAAAGCACTTTGGGAAATCCAACAATACTACAACATCGGAACAAGGTAAACGTTCAATGTTTCTCAGCTTTACAATTTTGTTACAAATATTTTCAGTTCTGTCTTCAACCTAAGCCCTCGATCCTTCTCCCTTGGGACGAATGATGGGATTATCTATTAAACCGTCTTTGGAAATGTTACAAAATGGTTTTTATGAATTTATTAAAGCCTTTATATTTTGCTTAACTTTGTCCAACTCCGCCCCCATTGACGTCATGACCTCAATGTTCACAAATCCTCGTCATACAAGCAACAGTGGTATTGGCTATGGGCTATTTTTTAACTTGAACCATTTGGCATCCCAATTCTATCTTGTTCATGTTTTGGGAGGAAATTATCAAAATCTGTTGAGTCTTGCAGTTGATTCTATATTTCCCTGTGAAGAAGAGCGGAGAGTGAATGCAATAATAAAGTTTTTTTCTTAAGAAATCAGTTATTGTTTGGTGGTGAAAAAAATAGGCAAAATGTGGAAATTTCCTTTACCAATTGTTCTTTGAGCTTGGTTGGAAAATGTAATTGGTGAGTTTGTTGGAATTTTTCTGATTTTCATTAAGTTTGATGAATGCGAAATTAATGTGGACCTAACAAAATATTCTTTGGGGTTGGTTAAACAAGTTTAATTATTTTAATTAATCCACTACCCCCTTTGCTGGCTTTTTAAAAGCATTTTAATACATCTGAGTCATTCTTCTTTAATTTACGAGGTAATTAACAAGATGAGAGGAGGATTAAGACTTTATCTTCATTAGAATGTGATAACTTTAAATGATTCATTTACATGTAGCATCCGCATGTCTTTTTTTTAGTTATTTACAAGTTTTTTTTAACCTTTTTGACTCCTTTGGTTTTTTGGAAGTGGAAGGCAACTGATTCAATTTATTTCATTTAAGCTTATCAAAGTCAGTTAAAGAAGGAGAAGGAGGGTTGGGGTTTCATTTCATCTTGAAGCAGATTTTATATATATATATAGTCTTCCAACTAGACTCATGTTTTAATCTTGTTTATGAGTTTTCCAGTTCTTTGAATTCTTCTGAGTCATTGGAATTTGACTTTTGGACTTTGGATAATTTGGACATTGTTTGGGCATTGTTTGCTTTGAAAGTAGAGAGCTTAATTTATAATTAACTTTCTACTTTTGTAATAAAATAATACATTTTTAAGTCTTAATTAAAGCGTGACTAAATGCTTGCAAAAGCAGTGCACAGTGGTGCTTGACACTTTTATGTTGTTCAAGTGACAGCAATAAGTTAGTGTAGTTCCTTCCTGTTTTTGATTTGTAATTTAGAGTTGTAATTCTTGTAATATTACGAGGAATTTTGTAATTTAAAAATCAACAAACCTTTAATTGGTACTCATTGACCCAATTAAGGTACATTGCCATTAATTTGCGGCATGAACCTGAAGGAATTTATTGTACTCTCTCTTTCTTTTCAATATTCAGCTCTTTATTAGAAGCACGTTGAGAATTAATGGAAGCCTTTTACAATCACAAGACATCAAATGATCTATCCCCGTATGTACCACAAGGCTAGTTGATTCTTTGGTAAAGGAACTTTGGTTGTAGTGGAATGACAATAAATGAATTTGCCCTTGACTAGTGCCTATTAATTTTAATTGTGAGATGTACCACTAAGACATTACAATGGCTTTAACTTTTAACTACCTTATTACATAAGGAAAGGATGCAAGGGGATGAGAAAATAACTATATGCAGAGATGGACAAAGCCTCTAGTGTTTTTTCTCTGTTATGTATACGGCTATATATACCCATTGTTTGAATTCAATGAGAAAATAAGGTGGATACTTATTACTAATTAAAATCACCAAAATTGATTGTGAAGTGTGGATTAAACAGTTAAAAACATAAACAATGCATTTATGCATGTTTGCATACAGCTCATTATCATCTTTACACTTCCCGTCTAGTGATTTTCTTAATCTTTAACTCACTTCACTGCATCATTTGAATTCAGTGAGTCATTCGTTATTTATTTCAGTAGTTCTAGCATGTTAAAGCAACTTTAGTAGACCTTACTAATCCACATATTTTCTAGCAAGTTATATACTGATTATCCTCCTTGCACCTTAGTTTGTATGAAGTGCTAATAATCACTTTGGTATCGTGTATGTGGCCATGAATTATAATACAAATGTTTGAGATTATTCGTGTTTTCATTGGAATCCTGTCCTTTAGTTAATATTTTTGGCAAATCACGAATTCCTGAAAAAATTATTATTATTCTAATCATTGACAGGAACTGGAGTGCAAACATTTTATTTAATTTACAATCAACACTTTTGAATGTCATGTTTTTGTGAATCTTTATTCTCATATTTAAATCCATTTTACGAGGAAGCAGTAAAACAGCATTTTGAGTAAATTATAAAATTATTCTCATGGAATATTCCACTTTTTTCGAGTGGAATTGAGTTTATAGTACATATTTACAACGTAGGCCAAGGTGACTTTCGGCTTTGTATAATAAATGTTTTATACATTGTTGACTCTATAAAAAAGGATTGTACAAGATGAGCGTGAACTTGACCATTGTGCTTGGAATACTAAACTGCAGCTGACACAGTGACTATAATTATGCTATATGTATTTACCTTCTTAATGGAGATGTTACGTACAACAGAAACGTGACGTGTGAAAATAGCAAAATGATTTTGGTGAAAGTGCCATAAAACTCAAAGCAATCTCTTATCATACTTTTACTCGGATTACGAGCTGTATTTTATTCTGCATGACTTTTATTTTCTTCTTTGCAGAACTTCCGCTCCTCAATGGAACATTAATTAAGACAGGAGAGGATAACGATAAGATATGGATCCTTTGGTAGAGCAAGTTTGTGTTTGTAACCATCAAAAAAACCGGAAACTTCCTCCATCCGAACTAGTTTCATTTCCAGGAGTACATTCCGTAGGAAGAAATGATAATCAGGGTAAAGGAAGTAATGGACTTAAAGTGGCAAAATGCTCTCACCATCAACGAAATAGGAGTTTGGATATTGGGTAAGTCATTAAAAATGTCAGCTTACAGTATTTGTCACTTTACTTTTGTTCCGAACCATAATCATTGCATTGCTTTGGGAAGAGAAAATGTCAGTGAAAAAAAAAGAACTTCGACCTACTCTCAACACACATTACACTATCATCTTACTTGTTACATACAGCATACACATACATACACGTCTCCTTTGAGAATAGGAATAAAAAAAAGCGTGAGAAAAATGGTACTTATTGTGATGCCATATGGAAATAAAAGAAAGAACATCTCCTGTGGCTTTCCAGGCTTGGTAGAGTTTGGATTGAATTAGTGAATACAAACTAATAGAAATGAAACTTTTCTTGTTGACAGCGAAGCATTTTTTACAATTTTCTTAGCACAATTTGACTTTTAACGTTTGAGGATTAGAGAGATCCAACTTTTTAGATTGTCGAAAATGTGTCAGACTCCTTTTGTATGAAGACTTACATCTTTCATTCTGAAGGTGTGCTCAGTAAAAGCTAAAGCTAGAAAGTGTTGCATTCATGGAACGGTTGGTCAATTGTGTCACAAAACCCTACATACTGGACATTTATTGAAATATGATACATATGTATCAATACTATTTGTGTTTGCCTCAGTATATCGATCTTGTTGACCACAACAGGTCATAAAATCCGATATTTCGTCTCCGTTTGTTCCCATATGTTTTTTTAACACATATAGATGCCTAACGCTCTACTTCATTAAAAATGTTATTCTGCGAAGCTCATCGTTTGTTTATCTACCATGGTATCGTCTACTCAAGACGGTGGTTTGTTTTCCTTTTTTTGCGGTGTGCCAGGACACACTGAAATAGATCTGTTTGTCAAGTTGTACATCTTATTAGTCCTTGAATTGAAATTAGTGTAGGTATTTATAGATAGATAATTGTTATAAGCTTGAATCTGTTACTTGTTTCTATCTGTAACGTTCTTTAGCATTGCATGTATAAATGAAGAATTTTAGCTTGATTTTTCCGCCTTGGTAAATGTATTTTAGTTAATTCAATGAGAACAGATTACTTTAACTTTCAATATTATTGTTCAACCCCCAACTTAGAATTATAATACTGTAATAGTATACATAAATATGAATGCCCGTTGTGGTTTTAACAAATCCTAGTTTTAAATAAAATCAACTGAATATATCTTTGTCCCATTACATTGAGACAATTGGCTCTGGTGTTGTTCACCCAGCCTTGACACGGTTAAATTAAAATCCAACCAAGTGTGTTACTGTAACTTGCGGAATCAAAGGAGCTTAAAATGCAAATAACAAATAGATAATATTAGCAATTTAATATATGTATGTCCATAATCCCAAATAGGACTTGGTTTCCTCAAATTGTTGCATTTCGTTGCAGATTTATTTTGAATGTTTTTAATGGTTGAAAGTTTATGTTTATTGGATACAATAATGCCCGTCTTCAATTATCAATCAAATATCAATAATATGCAAGTAGTTAAAACAGGTCCAAGTTATAAGTTATAACTCTTTTTTTATGATTCGTCCAAGTAATTGAGACTGGATCTGTTCATAATAGGTATAAATGAAAATGATTCTTTTAATTGTTGTTCACGGTCATCATCTATTAGAATGTCCCTCAGTCTTTTAGTTTTGCACAGATTTTAGAATATTGATGATGTCACATCTGTTTATGCTGTTTATGTTATTTCAACATGGGAATTGAATTGAAGAGCGTCCAACATACTTTAAAGCATTTTTGGTCCATTCATATGATTACAATGCTTTTAGGAGTGTTGGACATTTTTTAATTCCGATGTTGAATATGAATGGTTTCAAACACATCTTTGAAGCTGTAAATTAACATGAAGGACTAATAAGTCTTTAAAGCTTTTAATAGGTATTTATTTAACATTGAACAGCCAAATATTTGGTGTTTCGAAAGTAGTGGCACGCCGTTTGAACACATATTAAATTTCGAGTTTATTGCAAAATTTTATCCTTCATATTTATGAATGCCATTTGATGCCAAGAGCTCTTCAACATTGCGTGATTTATCTGGTGGTTGAATTTTTCTAGTTAGGATTTCTTCAGCAGTCCAACCAACCTTGAGTTGGTGAATCTAATTGTGGTAAATTCTGGTTGATCTCTTGGTCTACTTTAATGTCTAAGATATTTAAGTTTGTTTGGTAGCCAGAAAACCTAGAACATGCATCACTTCATGAGACTTAAGAACTACCTAAATGTTGTCATTTAATAGATACATAAATGACAACAAATTCGATCAACATATAATTCGCCAAATAGAATAAGTGGACTCCACTTCACATCATATTACATAATCAACATTTTTATTAAAGGGTGAAGACCCCTTTATACGAATTTCTTGTCTGTATGTATGTCCGCAATAGTACATCTGACGTTTTTCTTTCGCAAATTAGGTTTCATAAGAATTTTACCAACAGCTAAATTATTAGTTCAATACAATTTATTATATTTAATTGTACAGTTGCACAACGTTTAATTCCGAGATAAATTACATAATTTATTTCGTATTTCTGAATTTATATCAACCACATGTTTATTGTTAGTTTGCATTCATGTTTGACTTTTGTAATTGCATCATTAAGCAGACCATTTAACGTCCGTTTATACCCCGTCTCAAATTTCGTTGCTGGAGCTGAAAGGATAAAGTTTTTGGAAAATTGCTCAATACTATCCAGTTTAACGTCCGTCCAGGATAAAAATGACTTATGATCCTTAAATCCTTTATAGTTATTGTACAAAACTATCAATCATAGGTGTATATAGGTTGTAGTATAGTCAGTATTTGTTCTAAATCATTCACATTAAGTATATTTGAATATGTATTGTCAAACTCCAGCATTCGGATATATTGTATCCATCTTCTAATGGATAGGGCGTTATAACTGTGTTCAAAAGATGATCTATTGGATGAGGCTCATGTGTTTCATTTTGCAGTACATTTTGCACATGTGGTTTCAATATCATTAGTTTATTAGATTTTACCCTGGAATGGGTGGGTCTATTGTTGTTATTATCAATGATGCTGTTCCAAATCCAAAGGTCATCATTGCAAAATCTATTTATATATCTATGTATGCGTAGGTACATGCATTAAGTAATTGGTTTCTGGAGGTGCACTCTGGGTTTGCAATATGGAGTATGAATAATTTCATTATACGATTACGTTTATGTTTTTTACCCATATACTGTAGTTACCTCCCAATTGCAGTATGAATCGTGCATTAAATAATAATAAATTACTTGCCCCGTATGTTCATAAAATATTATGTTGGAGACTTGAAGAGTCTAAAGGGCACAACAAGATGCAACTTCTGTGCATGAATTTCCATCACTCCTTTCATTTTGCAAAAGTTATGCATGCAGATTTTTTTTAGAATGTCTGGTTGTTTAATTCATTCGTTTTACAGTGGGTTACCTTGTTAAAAGGTAATACTCAAACAAGGTCATCAATCAAAGTCATAGTTTTATTTGATTCATCAACGCATTTGAACAACTAATACTATGCACATTCTTCTTAAAAATTAAACCAATCCAATATAGAGGAATAGATATTTTGATTGCATTTGTTTTTACTGATGAAATAAGACAATTAAGAGGAAGATATAATTTATTGTAAAAAGATTGGTTTTTGTTTTGTAAAATAATTAGTTTTGCATTAGCAATTAGTTTTATAAACCTACTATCTGTCAGTGTTCCTAAATAGTTAAGAATAATTGTATTTCGAATATAAATCAATACTTCTGGTTAGTTTTTGAAACTTGCACCATAAAATTTTCATGCATTCTCTTTTTATATATGTATGTAAATATTACGGAGTTTATCTTTTTAATCTTTAATCTCTCAAAGAATAATGTGTTTGAGATATGATATGATTGTAGAATCATCATGGATTATGATTTGTTAACATCAGTTCATTCGTTTAGTTTGAATTGCATCTTACTATTTGGCGTATTTGTGAGCCTATGAATTTGGAACTATACTTTACATATAATTAAAAAATTTCGTTAATTGCTCCATGTCACCGATTTTGACAAAAACTTTGATTTTGTTCAGTTTTTTCATGCTATTTATGAATGTGGGGGAAAGGCTCGGTTCAGTTCGAAGGCCTTGGTTCAGTCCTATCCAGCTTCAAAGTTCTACAACATGGAAGCAGTACATGAGATGTCATGTTACTTGTTACTTGATTAGTCTATAAGATCAAGATCTAAGGTGCTTCTTGATACTCAAAATATTCCCATGAAAACGTTTTTGTATTTCCCAACCTCGCTTACTTAAGGTGACTACTGATCGAATGGACTTTTAAAGCCTTGACACACGGAGTAGTGACCAAGTGACGTCTATGAAAATATCGATATTTGAAATGTGCGAGCTTTATTCGGTAGTGCAATAAATACAATAGCATACACAGTACTTTTATTTTATGGTGGCTTATAGTTTTTTTGAACAAATGATAATTGATAATATTGATATACGACAATTTTTATTTTTGTTTACAGATCAATACTGCGACGTGGAGAACAATCTTTGTCGAATTGTTGCGCCCCAACCTCCTTAGTTGTATACATGAATACCATGTCAACTGCATCAACCCCAGAAGACGACCCTTGTTTAGATAAAGTTTTACTTTCTCCGACACAATCACCCGCTGCTGGTGACATTAAACGGGATTATGATGCTAGCAATCAATTACCCTACTACTATCGTCAGCACAGTCGGAACAGAAGCCTCGATTCGGCTCAAGTTCAGTCTTATTTACATAATGTGGGTCCAAATATTCTGGATGATTTAGAGCTCAACCCCTTACAACTCCAGTTAATATCCATTGCACCAAAATCACATGCTCCTGACGCCATTACCAATGACAGAATATTATCTCTGAAGCAGCAAAATCATTTTCATTTCTGCAGAGAACATAAAAGTAGTGAAAGTGAAAGCCCAGACTCCTTAGTTCCTTCACCCTCGTCTTATCCATCAAAATTAAAATGTACTTGCCCCACTAGTTCAGATGACTCTGGAATTTGTTCAGGTGCAAGTGGAACGACAGGATCTGAAACTGATGACTTGATGAGCAGTGCAGCTTGTGAAGACGACCAGAATGATGAGACTGATAGCCACGGGTCTTGGCTGTTAAGATTTTTTGAAAGCCAAGTGTTCAACATGTCTTATGCCATTGGGTATTTATTTTCGTCTAAGGAGCCTGGTGTTCAGCAATATATTGGTAAGTAGTTTGACAGTTTGACTACTTTGTACTTGTACTTATTCTTAAAAGATTGCCATCTACAGCAAATCTCATATTCTTTTATTTGTCTTTGTAGTAAACAAGCTCTTTACATTCCCGGAGAAAGACGTAGATTTATACCTTCCACAACTTGTGACTATGTATGTTCATATGCAAGACGTAGCCGAAGTTCTTCATCCTTATTTGATTTATCGGTAAAAATGTCAAAATACTCGATTATGTAGTGCAAATACTAATGGTGCAATGTACTGTATTGTAACAGGTGCCGAAAAGCAGTAGATTTCAGCTTAAAATGTGCCTGGCTTCTTGGTGCTTATTCGTGTGACACACAGACTCAATCAAGAAAAAAATCTCATGGAGCAAAACTAAAAACTTTGATTTTGAGTGATTCCTTAAGGTATTTTAACTGATTATCAATGTAAACTAAATTACTGATGATTTTGTTCCAATAGACCAAAAGACGTTAAGAGCTTTCGAAAACTGGCAAGCATGAAATCTCCCACGTCTGCAAATGGACCATCGTACTTTCCATCCAATGCTTATACTCATAATTTAACCATTCCTTTGAAACAAAAGACACATCAACGGTCATTTTCCGATGCTCCAATTATGAAACTCATTTCAAATGAAAATAATTTGGAGTCAAATAAAAACGGCCATAAAAGGGTTGGATCACTTGGACTTCCTCGAAATTGCTTAGGAGATTTAACGTCTGGTCATGGATTTGATAATGGATGCATGTGTTTTGAACCCGTCTTTAGTGATCTTAAAACTACAGGATGCTGCGTTTGTGGGGTATATATACTTGACACCTGAACTAATTTAATGATATATAATCATATCTCAGGCAGCTAGACTTGCTCCTCAATTGGAATTTGTGAAATCGTTAATTGAAATCGGAAAGAATTTATCCACCATTCCAAACAAAGATGACAAATCTCCAAAGTTGATTGCAGAACTAAATCTGTTGAATCTTAATCTACCTGCTAGAGTTTGGGTTCCAGTTCATGATATTCCACACGTAGTGCTGAGGATTCCACCTCAAGATGCAACAGTGCTAAACTCAAAAGATAAGGTGAGATCACACGCACCAGTTTTATTCGCAAAGAGTTACCTAATATTTTTAACTATTTTTAACTTTCTTTTATAAATTGTAGACTCCTTACATGATTTATGCTGAAGTTTTAGTAGTCCCTGATGCTCAAAACGGTATTTTCTATTACATTATGTTACATTAGAAATTCAATGCAACAAGTTTTCATGCTGACTTGTTTTTGCTTAGCGAAACTTCCTCCTAAGCCTACAATGAATAGCTTGCTAAGACATTCTAGATCCGAAGAAAATATTATGGATGTTGAAACTCCAAAACATACAGGAAATAAAAATTTAATGATTGAATCTCCACCATCCTCACATTTAAAACTACCAACGACATCAAGCAGTGGAGATTTACATTCTAATGCAGATTGTTGGTCGCAGGAAGATGACGAAATTTCTTTGCAGGTAAATATTTCCCCAATATGTTTAAACACGTTTTATCTTTAAAATTTTTAACAGTATTTACAAATGAGATCTAAAAAGCCTGACAGAGATACCATTTCGCAAATGAGTATAGACTCTTGCGATTCTCGTGAACCAGTTTTCATATCTGCAATCGATATCCGGAGAAGACTATCTGAATCTCTTAACGCACCAAAATCGACATTCCAACGAGACCCTGAAGACCCTAGTGCCTCTGTCTTAAAAGAACCGTTTGAAATAAAAGTCAAACGAATAAAAGAATCAAGTCCATTCGGTCAGTTAACTGGTTGGAAGTTGTTACCTTGCATTGTGAAATGTGGTGACGATTTAAGACAAGAGCTTTTGGCCTATCAATTGTTAATGTTGTTGAAAGATATGTGGGAAGAAGCAAGGGTTCCATTATGGGTTCGCCCTTGCCGGTACTAAATTGTCTTTTTTGTGTTTGTTAACAATAATAATAATAATGAATAACTATGTTTGCAGGATATTCGTATTATCCGGTGACAGTGGAATGATTGAGCCAGCATTAAATACTGTTTCACTTCACCAAATTAAGAAGCATAGTAAAATGTCACTTCTTGATTATTTCCAGCAGGAATTTGGACCTGAGAATTCTGAAGCATTCCTCAACGCCCAAAAAAATTTTGTTGAAAGCTTGGCCGCGTATTGTCTAATATGTTATTTAATACAAGTGAAAGACAGGTATATTTTAAGCGAAAAGGTGTTCCTTACTTATAATGACTTTATTGCAGACACAATGGCAATATTTTACTGGACAACGAAGGTCATATAATTCACATTGACTTTGGTTTCATTTTATCAACCTCGCCAAAAAATCTTGGCTTTGAAAACTCTCCATTCAAATTAACGTTAGAATTTCTTCAAGTAATGGGTGGGCAAGGATCAGATATGTTTGAATACTTTAAAATACTTATGCTTCAGGTAAATGTTGTTATTATTTATTATTTACTTCAATGAATAAGTTATTTATTTATTTATAAACAGGGGCTAGTCGCAGCGCGGAAATACTCAGATAGGATATTACACTTAGTTGAGATAATGGGATCAGGTAAGCCGCAATAAACTGCTGTTACATAGTATGTAAACATAATTGCATTCAAATATAATTTTATAGGTTCACAGTTACTTTGCTTCAAGTCTGGTGTTTCAACTATCACTGCGTTAAAAAGTAGATTTCATATGAGCATGACAGAAGAGCAACTTCAAGCTTTAGTAAACGACTTAGTAAATCAAGCTTTGAACTCATTGACAACAACGCTGTATGACCGTTTCCAATACTTCTCCAATACTATCTGCTACTAATAAATAGTACTAAATATCTTTATAAATATACTCTTAATTTTTTTAAAATCTTAATAATGAAACGTAATAGCTTTAGTATACAATTCCCACATCCATGCAAAGTTATTGTAACACCTTTTCCATATCTGTTATTTGCTCGAGTTTTGTTGAAAAAATGAATTTATTCAATTTTTATAATTCTAAACAATCTGACCCTTTGCAAAGATATTTACACAATATAGAAAAACTCTAACAAAGACCTTATCAAATTTTGAGTGATATTTTCGAGTGGTATAAGAAAACAAGACAAGCTGTGCTTCCAGATTCTCAACAATGTAAAACACTTGTACATTTTAACAACAAATGTATGTAAATAGCGTAAAAATAACCTTTTCGTTCATTTTTACAGATTGCCCAAGATACTTTCCTGACGATCCAAATAATGCGACTACTAATTTTCAAACAATATTCATAAGTGGAATGCATCGTTACATACATTCAAAAGATTGCACAATTAATTGCAAAGATATTCAAAGTTCAACCAAATCTCAAAACAGCGTGCGAGATGTGTTGCGATGGGTGGTCCGAAAGGACTTGAAAGCCTACATCTTGAAAGGGGTGTGGATACTTTAGGATTTAGAAGACTGAAGGATCCTCTCATTGCACACTGTTGAAGATACAGACTATATAGAATATTTTACAAATGGAATTTTGTGATCAATTTTGTCTTTCGCTTTTGAGCATGGACTGGCTATAGCATTTCCACATTTTTCAAACTTTTCATGCGCCATTCCATTGGAAAATCAGTACATAAATGGCTTTTCTACTTTCCAAACTGATGATCGTCTTCATGTGTTGATTTTATATTTGTAATTAATTCTAATTTTACATTGTGAGACTTTATTTGAAGCTACTTGAACATTCGCCATATTCTCTTTAATGTAATGAGCTGAAACATTAGATTAGGCAGCATTATATTTTTTAACAAATAAACCTTCTGCACTGTTTTATTTTGCTTTAGAAATAATGATTGTTAGATTTTATAGTAGATTATTGTTGAAACCTATGGTTTGATTTATGCTCAGAAATTGGGATGTTATAGTACAATTCTTGAAATTGCTGTTTATATGTAAGCTGGTAAATCATGATTTATGTATATCTTATGTGTGTTGAGCTGTCAACTTTAATTATCCTCAGAGAAAACTCAAAGTATTAGAAATGCCTTGCATAGACTTCAAATCAAATTCGCTCAGCATTGTTAATCGTTTGGACTAAATGTGCCTATTGAAATGCATTTTTTAAGACCGGTATAATTAGACGTGGATCGTTTAGATGATTTGAGGACACCAGTAACTATTATTGTAACAAGTAAGGTGCCCTCCAAAGTGTTGCAAGTTTTTGCATGGGTGTTTAGATTCAATCAGGAAAGTAATTTAATTATGCTTATGTTTTTAAAGAACTGATTAATGATAATTTACAGAAAAAATTCGCCGCAAATAAACAAAGTAATTTAAAAAAAATTGGTTTTGCTCATTAATTCATCACCGTCGTTTATTTTTATGAAAATTGAAAGTTCACAATTCTGACATTTAATTTGGAAAGGTTGAAGGAGCCTACAAACATTGGCACATATTATTGCATTTCGAGAGGGTACAAAAAAAGTGAATTTTGTTTCTAACAGGATAAAATAACAGAGAATGTGTATTAAAGCGATGCTTAATTGAGATTCTGTTTCTATACTAAGGGCTAGTTTAGATTTAAGTTCATTTTCTGAATAAAGGTTTACAAAATAGTACTATTCGAGTTGTGACCAATTCTAAATTTTTATCACAAACTATTACGCGAGACTTTCACCGAGTTATTAGGCTTAAATCTTACACAAAGATATATTTGTACAGAATGTATGTATATAAGTAGGTTAATCGTTGAAATCTGAATAACTATTCAGGACTGATGATCAGACAATGGAGGTACATTTAATAACAAATCATAATACTGAAATTAAGTAATAAGTAAGTGCATTATAATAAAAAAACAGTACAAAAGATTACCTATCTAAAAACTTTGGGTTAGGTATAAAAACAACTTAAGATATTCTGAGCAGAAACTATTCCGCTCATTTTTGAGATCATTCTGAATATTGTATTGTACAATGGGTGAAAATACTGAAATCATCATAATTTGCAAAGAAATAAATGATCAAAATTACATTCATGTTCTCAGTTCTGTTCTATAAATATAGCTATTGTACTTCAGACTTCAAAGACGTAAGTTGCTCCTACATAAAAGAAAATGTGTACAACATATAATACAATTAGTGTAGGGTACGTAGATCTAATTTCATAATACTTTATATGATAATGTTAGCTTAGAAGACATTTACACCATTAATCTCTTATACATATCCTATTGGTAGAGATGTCATTTGTTGATAATTTCAATGCTTATCTGGAAGAACTGAGCATTTCTTTCTACACTTTCGCAGGTCATTCACTATAATTAAACGGTACGGATATATACAACATAGTACACAACAAACGAGTTAATTTTGTTGGGTCACTGAAAGACTACTCACGAGCTATTTGATTTCATCATCATCGCTCTCAAATCACTAAAACTATCAATTCTTTTTTTCTGTTAATTAAAAAACCAAACTGGAGCCTTTTAATCAAGGGAGAGAGACGGTTGGATAAAAAACTAACTGTTCATTCGTCTTCCAAATTTTGCTCAGCAAGCATATGCTCAGTGGTTTCATCATTTTCGTTCTCAACATACTCATTTTCTGTTGCTTCTTGGTCTTGATCATTTTCATTATCTTCTGCAGTTCCTCCTCCAGTTTCATCTTCCTGCTCTTGAGGACAAACTAGAGCCTGAAGAATTTGCATCATGTACATCATCATTTGACGTTCATTTTCAGCTCTTTCTCTCTCCATGTCGAGCCATTGGCGTTCAATATCAACCATTTCCGATAAATATTGACCAATTGGATCTTCCATGGCAGTAGTAGAAGCTGTAGTTGCAGAAGAAAGACCACGAGGTCGTTTGGAAGGAAATCCATTACCGAATCCTGCTTTTGTGAAAGGACCAAATCCTGAAGACATGGAACGTTTCACAGTTCTTGCAGTTGGATAGCTATCAGGTCGGCTATATCAGAAATATAAAGTATGTTTAAAACTCGTAACATGTGCAATGATTTACCAATAATAAATACTGCTAACACTTACCCAAACATAGTCATAGCTTCTTCATCAGCACTATACATGTTTCCATCCTCCAAGTCAGATGTTTCATGATCATTTTCTGATGGAATTGAGCAATCTTCATGAACTGCTGTCCCATCTTCTAAATCCATTTTTGACGATGAGCCGTTCATGCGATTTGAGTAAGTGTTATTGGAATTGGAGCCTATGAAACATAAATAAATGTAAAACTGCAAGTACTACAAATTACACAACCCAACGTACCTATATGATTTTTCTGATTTGACCCTATTTGAGAACTAGACGGTCTTGAGGATTGTGAATCCATCCTAATTGGAGAGTCCCCTTCACTAATGCTAACCTCAGGTGAAAGTACATTCATAGCAGAGTTTCCATTTGAAGAGATGTTTCTTTCTCCAGTGGGCGTTAATGTGACTTCAGGATTACCATTAATTAAATGTTGGTATTCTTCGACTAATGCCATGTGAGCAGCCATTCTACAAAAGTCCAAATATATATTAAATACTGTTGATTGATTTGGATATGTTTGAATAGGGCAAAATCACACACCCAGAAGAAGATCCAGCTCCAGAATTACTTGGAGTTGGACTTACAATTCCAGTAGCATTATTCGTAAAGTGTTGAAGAAATTCTGCCATATTTGGTGGCATAGATGCGTTGCTTCCATTTTTCTTTCCATCCAGTACATCCCCTATTATTTTATAATATGGAAAATTAAAGCTTCTGTAATCCTGTTTAGACTTTTTAATTCGATAAAATATGGAAGTCAAGTTCTGAATCCGATTTTTGCACTGAATAGCTGTTCTATCATGCCCAAGTTCTTGCATGGCAAAGGAAATAGCTTCCCAAACTCTAAAATTCCTAAAGTTATGTTTCATCTAAAAGAAAAAAAAGAATTACAAGTCGTCAGTTTAAGCCCGAATATTTAGTTGTACACACCTGCCACTGCATTTCTTTTGAAGCCCATATCTTCAAAAGAGCAAACGTTTCATTTAACGTAAAGTTATTGCTTCTCGCACGTCTGGATCCTCCTTGCATTGAGTCGCTGTGATAATCCATCATGGACTGGTGTCCCTGATGTTTTCTAAAATCAACAGCAGGGCCCCCACTCATACCATGCCCTATTAGTTTCGCCATTTGCAACTTTCTTTGAGCAGCCTTCCTTTGAACTTCTGCCAAAGTTGGGGCTGAATGTCTATGGATTTTATGGAGTTTGGATGACGAAGTTGAATATCCCGAAAATGATTTAAGATGGTCCTTCCTAAATTTTTGAAAATCCGAACCACCCTCCAAATTATTTCCGTTGGTGGTTGTAATGGTCACCGAAGCGCTGCTCCCGTCGTGAACGAACGGCCTGAAAACAACAAAACGTCAGCCCTGGAGCCATTTCAAACTTGCAAGTGAAAGGCTTGATGCAAAACAATGAAGGCAGTACAAAAGAAATAAATAAAACTGCAGTGCATACATCATTCAATACAATCCTGCTGAGGCTGTTCTGTTCTTGGTGCGGCTTTTACCTGCGTGTCAATAACAACAAAAATTTGTAAACAAATGAATTAATGTAGAAAATAATAGATATTAAAGCGTTCAAGCAGGGGGGATGAACAAGAACATCCTATTCCCATTGACTCCTCCCACTCTTGATGATATGAACGTTCCAAACTGTGGAAAAGAGATGGAGAAAGCAGGACATGGATATTAAATATCTAAATGCGCAACCCCCGAGTTTACTTGCACAATGCGGCGCAGTTACAATCAATAAAATAATATTGGAGCTATAACCCCCTTCATATAGTTTCCACCTTTTCACCACTCTCTCAAGTAGGGGGGATATTTATCTTTTAATTATTATAAAACTATTTGTATATTATCCAGTAACCTATCCTTCAAACTATATATATCCCTTGGCTCACCTTTGATGTAACCTTGATTAATAATGAATTGTGTAATTTACCAGTAATTGTTGAGATATGAGAGCAATTTTTTGAGCCTTCCTACATCAAGGGCTATAGGTCTTTGTGTAATGATTTAAAATGTAAAATTTGGCCCCCTATCCCTTTTGTTAGGTTTGAACTAGAAAAAACGTGTAAGCAGCCCCAACCACCACGTTCTCTGTAAACTGAACAATTAAGTGGACGGGGAGTTGGGGCAAAAGAAAGGAAATTTAAAAGTTTCCTTTTCCATGCAACATCCAACGACATGGAGTAAATTCCTCATTGTTTAAGAAAGGATGGAAATAATTACTCATCAGTTAGGTAGCTGCAGCATTCTCACCAAAAGGGGCCAATGACTGGGCATCCAAATGATGATTCAATATTCCAACATCATTTAATAGAGAGTTTATTAAGTTAGTGGAACCCCAAAATATTCTACTCAACTCGGGTCTAGAGAGCTTTGGGTTTGAGGGTTTTTGAG
>JAAOWG010000324.1:0-23393 GCA_036491945.1 Paranurophorus simplex
CCCCCCCCCTCTTCCACCACCCCCATTGTTCATCCCATTTTGGGATGGAGGAATAGTACTCAAATTCATCATGGAGGAGGGTCTCATCAAATATTGTGGCTGCTCTTTCATGTTGTTGTTATCTTTATTCTTCTTCTTTTTCTTTTTCTTGCCCCCTTCAGGGTCAGGTAGAAGGGATATTTGGGGTGGTGGGGGTGGAGGGGGTGGAGGGGATGATATAAATTGTCTCGGTCTACTTAATTGGGGTTGAGTGTTGGATTTAATGGATTTTAAGGTTCCATCGGGTTCAAGATAAACAAGCTCTGAATTACCATTGCCATTTGCTCCCCATATTTTATGATTTTCATCCTCATCCTCACTCTCCGTCCCTCCATTGTATTCATGTTTAAGGGGCCTAGGGGTAGAGCTACTTAAGGGACCATCCGTATAATCTTCATCTTGACTAAGCCCCTGCCATCCATTCACTTTATCAATGGAATTGAGTGGTGTGACCGAGCGTTGTAGTCCACGCTCTGAAGTGGTTTCTTTGAAGATGCCATTTCCACCTCCTCCTGTTCCTCCTCCTGTTCCTCCTCCTCCTGTGCTAAAACCATTGCTAAGGCTTCCTCCCCCAACTTCCAATTGTTTTGCATAAGTGGAGTCCCCATACGCATGAAAACAACAGCGGACAAGGGCATTTGCAGCCATTTCCCTTTTACAAATGAAGGCATGACACTCCAACACCTTGATCCCTGTCGTTCTCCGCAGGATGCATGCAAACAGCGGAGGATGGTTCAAATTAGGAAGACGAGCAAAGGGGGAGTCAAGGGGTAAAAATTTTTGAATCTTTTCATTGGAATCAGGCACTAGCACATTCCTCACGGCTGCACAATAATGGAGGGACTCAATGGGGAAGAAACGCGTTATCTTGGTATTCTTTTCATCCACATTCTCCAACAATAGTCCATTGGACCAAACACTGAGCCAAGAGTCAATCCCTTTAAGGGATGATAGCCCACTGTCCGGATAAAGTTCTTTCAACGGCTCTTGTATCCCTTGAAGCCCATCTTTTGTAATGTGAGGGACGGCAGAGCCTAAATAAAGGACACGACAGCGACAGATTGGGGTGGACTCATCCTCTTCACTGTGATGATGATGACCCTTAAGTCTCCTGGGCTTACGTATAAGGGGCATCTGAAAAAGAAGAGCTGTCATTTATCCCCATTGGAATTCACCATCTTCATTATGAATATATTTAAGAATCTGGTCCCAACAACTTGTTTAACTTGTTTCACATCAACTCCTACATTCATCCATCTTTAGTATGGCCACCTCACCCAAATATTTCTCAAGGGAGCCTTTATATCCTCCCTTGAGACCCTTTACAAGGAAACATAAAATACCCTTCAAATCCTCACCTTTCACCAAAATAATCCCGTTCCCTTCCAAACCCACGCTACACAGCTCACCACAAAAATGATGGAAGGACACACTACTGCTGCCCCTCACAGTCAACACTTATGTTTATTATTATGATTATTATTACACTCTGAATATTTATTTAACTCCCTTAAGGGCTACTACACCTTCCATCACCACACAAGGATTGATCCGTGACGAGCTATCAAGCTAGACTGAGGAACAGGTATGTTCAACAAGTGGAAGGCCAACAATTCAACGCCTTAAGCAACAATTGGGGGTGGTTGACTGAGGTGAGGATTGGGCTTACATCTTCCCCCAAACCAATCCACCAACATCTTACAAAAATACAATGCAATGGCATCAAACAACGCAAATCCTTCAGCACTACACACCTTCACATACAAAAAACCGTTGGCTACTTTACTCCCAAAGAGAGTCCTACTTTTACGAGGAATTCTCATCATTATTGACCTTTTAGAAGGATTGTAACTTTTCCTACGTAATCCAGCCCTACTAACAGAAGATCCCAACAATGGGACAACAATCCTCATTCCTTAATCATGTCATAATCCATCTCCAATCCAAGTGCATGAGGATATATATATATATAGTGAGATGAATAAAAGGGGGTCCCTTCCAAGGGATCCCCTTTATTACAAAATAATATTTTAGCCACCGTGTGCCCAACCCCGTCTCCCAATAGATCAACGTCTTTGGGTATTAAAGAATTTCATAATTATGAATTCAACTCAGGTGCGTGGACCAATCCCATAAAAAAAAGCATAAGCCAAATAAATGCTGCAGCGACAAAGGGAAACATTCCTTACAGAGTAACGGATTGATTCACAATTTATTTTTAAATTGTCATTTCAACTCAAGTAATTAAAAATCCGTTATCCCCTCAAACACCATCTTGCCATCCTTCCTTGAAAAAAAAATTGTGGAAAAAAAGAGAAAGGAAGAAGAGCTGCAAGTGATGGCAGTGGCCACCAAAAAACTTAAACATCTTGCATAACAAAACGCTACATACATACACCTTACATCCAAAAAAAATCACATTGGGTGACACTTTCCAATCAAACCCTTTTTTTGTAGGCAATCAAGCGTAGAATTAATGAGAGAAATGTACATTTAATTCAATTCCAATCCTCATCATCCCGTAATGATGTGGTTTTCAAGGGATTTCTCAATTTAAATTAAGTTCCGAGCTTTGCAATCCCATTTTCATGAAAGTTCAGCTTTCATAAATAAAAGTTGATGCAATGAATTCATGCAAATGATGCTTTTGTTTGGAAGGTTTGGACTCCAAAGGGAAATGACCCTTATGATGATCACTTTCAATTGAAGGTTGAAAGTGGGGTTGCAATAACTTTTAAAAAGTAAAAGGAAACGTTGTAATTAAATCACCATTACCTCACACCCAACCGGATACTACATATGGATGAGATTCTATATTTACATATTTGTTGCAATCTTTGCTTTTTTAAATCCTTTGTTTATCCCGAGTTGAGAAATCGGGTAGTAATTTCCCCTTTGTTTAAAACTTTCTGATCTCAAGATTTCCCATTGTTTGTTCTTTTTTTTTGAAGGATTGGCAAAACCTTGTATAAACTATGGGCCCGTGATATTTTTGCATTTCAAACATTGTTCACAGATTTGGAGGGATTGTAATTAAGGGAGTTGTGGATCCTCACGTCTTTCGCTGCCTTTGCGTAGTGCTTGCTGATTTTTTTTTTCATCCATGGATCCTGCCGAGTTGTAAATGTTTTATATAAAATATAGCACAGTCAATTAATCATTTTGGTGTCCTAGAAAATCCCATTGATTCAGCTCATCCACTTGTATTTTCACCCATCATTCCCCCCACCCTTAAGGCATATCACACAATGAGGGATGAGTGACAATGAATGGATTTCATTTTATTTTTGCCCCGTCACTCTAATCGATTCTACAATTGTTTTACTAGTTAAACATGTTGAGCTTAATGAGGCGTTGGGGATGAACTTGACAACGATTTATGATGAAAAGCCCTTTTTTTTGAGGCCACTTTCCCCCACGTCTATATGACTTGACCTTTGAGGTGGATTGACCGCAGTGTGACCGCAGCTGCAGTGTTTCTCATCCACACCCACACCCATTCATTCATGGGATCCAATTTGGGTAAGTGTGAATAGGGACTTGTGCTTATTTGATTTCGTGAGTAATTACTTTACAATGTATGCTTATTCACAAAAGGGCAACAGCATCACGAAACTCTTTGAAAGTACTTTGCCCATTCCTCGTGCTCCTTTGAATGTACAAATGTAATTGATATTGTTGCATTCAAAATAGAAATTTCTTGATAATTGTTGATATTGAACTACACGTGTTCATCACCCCCTTTCCCTTCTTCCTCAATTCAAAATGAACTCCACAAATAGCCCACACCCCCTTTTGCCACATCATAAGGATTGAATGTTAGGTTGAAAGGATGTTTTAATTACAAAAGTCCAGAGCAAAGAGGTTCCAATGCATATAGCCCTCATCGTCATCCTCCTCTTTCTTCTTCTTCTTCTTCTTCTTTTCCCTGCCTCATTTAATCCCTGTCTGTCCTACTACTCCAATAACATAGATAGATTTAAAACAACTTTTTATATGAAATTTTACCAAAACTTTGTTCCTCAACTCGTTCCCCCCCAGGGCTGTGAAGAAAAATCGGCAATTTCTTCAAATCAAAAGTGATATTCGAAAGTCTCATTTGTTGGGTTGCTCAGATTGCAAGTTCAAGTTTTATAATTACATTCACTTGTAAACATTTTCCCTCTTTCTCGAGCCGGTTGTGAAAATGTTGTTGGCTTTGTAATTAGCGTCTACACCTCAACCACAATCATTGCTTCTATTTTTATCTCATTTCTTCATCAACATGCTAATAAATAGGGTAAGGCTTGGGAAATTATTTGACTAAGCCTTTAATTTCAACCTATTTCAGAGGAAATGAGAGAGAGAGAGCCTTATTATAGTCTCAAACATTGGAAGGCCCCTTCTCATCAAGGACTTAGCAGATTTCTAAATCCAGTGGATTTTTCCTTCCTTCGCCTCCTTTTGAACTTGTAGCCTAATGTGCATCATGAATAGAAAATAAGTTGCGATACCTGTTCTTTTATTCTACAATCTCATTTCAATGACCAACTTGCCTTCATTCCAATATCAGACACAAACCACAGAACATCTCATCCTCTCATCATCATTATTGTCGCACCCTGCCTCATTTACCTTGTGAAGTGAAATTAAAGTGAGACATGTTCCCATCCCATGGCTACAACACATCTTAAATGACCCAAATTTGGACTTGAACTCCTTTGGACACTCAAATGTAAGTACTTTTAAAGTCCTCTACCTTAAGACCCTTAAGTCCCTTACAAAAAGATGGGCAAACACCACTTTTCATCAAAGGAGTTGGAGTTTATTTATAACTACCACATGTTTATATATATGTATATACTCCTCCATGATAAATGAGGGGTATTATTCAGATGAGGAGGGGTGTGATGAGGAGTACATATGTAACAGTATAATAATATAATAAGAAGAAGAAGATGAATAAGAATAGAGCTACACGGAAGGATGAATGTGTTACAAAAATAATTTTAAAATGCAGTCTTTGAAACGGGTCGTGCAGTTAGCTCATTAATTTTTTCCTAGATCTGTCATTTTTGTAAATTATTCCCCATTCTTTAGATGGCCCATTATTCTGGCTATTTACTTGGAAAGATACATCTTGATGGGGCAATTAGATCCGAATTATTGGCCAATTTAATTGAAACCCTTCAAGATAAGGATGAAGCTACAAAGTAAGTACCCACCCAAAGGGGCCCTTGAGATTATCCTTAAATAATACTCAATCAACTCAACCCCCCTTCCCTTTGTTTCAATTTTAATCTTTAGGTACAGCATCCAATGTTCCGAAAGGGGACTTCAACTTACTTCAAAAGATGAAGGGTTTGAGTCCGAATCCGAATGTGAGTCCATCCGTTCTCTTTCCGAACTTCTTGGAACGTTGGAACTATCTCCAGCCCCATCATCCCCTGGAGGTTCTATAAATAGTTCAGGGATTGTGGATGAAGGATCATCTGGAGGATCATCGGATGATGAAGAACCTCTTACCACCGCCTCCTCCTCCCACCCTTTAATGACCTATGCTCTTGATGATTTAATATTTTGTCATTGTGACCCTTCACATCCCTCAACCCTTGTTTGGGTTGTACGGGAGTTGGACAAGATGTTGGGACTTATCACACTATTTAATAGTCGAGCAGAGGCTGAAACTCTTTTTCAAATATATCGAGAGCTAAGGGCTAAACTGAAGGCAAGGAAGGCTGAGTGTATCCTGACCCTTCCTCCAGTACCCGCACCACCCCATACGGAAATACTTAAAGAAACCCATACCACTTATATCTTTGAATCACCAAGATTTACACTACCCCCCACGCCGTCTTCATATTTTGGAGGAGGAGCAAGTGGAAGTGGTTATTATAGCTCAAAATTTATGGAAGATGATGATGAGTCCGAAGAGGATGTAGTAAGAAGCCCTTCTAACAACAATAAATCCCTTCAACCCCCCTTGCTTATCGTCCCAGTTAAAAGTGAAAGTGTTTATTCCCCTGGTTATCCCAAAGAGTCTTATCTGTATCATGTCATGGGTAGAGGGGGTTCGACCTTTGCCCCGTATCAAAGATCCTTTAACCCTTTCCCCCATCCTCAAGGGCCTCAACTAGTTCAATTCTCATCCTGGTTGGAAACATCAGCAGAGGGCAAGAATAGGCCGCCGATAAGGGCCTCCACATCAAGATGGAAGGGTAGAGCCCTTGGTGGGAAGGGAACCACTTCTAAAATACTTTTAAGGGATGTTGCTCGAGATGGGATGTGGGCCTCACTTTCACAACGTTTCAAAAAAAATGTTAGAGAGAATTTAATTCCTAAATTAAATGGGATTTGGCCTCAAGGGGAGGGGAGGAAGAAGCCACATAAAAAAGTTACATTCAATGCATGGGCTACTGTTCAAGTTGTTTAAAAATATTTTTTTTAAAAAAAAACATTGTTCTTCATACTTTCCTACTAAGTGAACATGCTAATGTGTGAGGGGGAGGAGGAAGGAGGCGGTTTTTTTTGGAAACTTCAAGTACCCCTCTCAACCAACCCTTCCTATTTAATTGGATTTGGATACTTTTGTGCCATCTTTGCAAACATTGAAGGAAATTCTTTAAAAAAAACCCCCATTGTGCCAATTTATAGAGAACTCTGGATTTGTTTTCAATTTATTTTTAAATTAAATTTATATTGTTACAATAAATTGTTGAGCTCCTCTAAGCATCCTACATTAGTATGATGTTAATGATGTATTCTTAAACGGCGGGCTTACCATAACCCGGGGGATAGAATTCCGGAGCCTCGATGCGAAACGAGAAAGGCTTGTTTTTAGCCCCTTCATCAGCTTCAGCTTCCTTTTGAGCCTCTTCAGCTTCCTTGTTAGCCTCTTGAGCCTGCTCAACTACAGGCGGAATCTCAGCCTCCCCTTCATCCTCATCCTCCTCATCTTCATAATCCCCATCGAAGATGTCATCATCAGTCTCATACTCAAAATCGTACTCAAAGTCTTCATCAGAATTGTTGGGATCCGCCGCAGCGACAACTTCCCTTCCAGCCCCCCTCTCAGCTCCAACAGGGCCCAAAAAAGAACGGGGAACAAACTCAGGAACGTCAGGGCGTAGGACGAAGGGTTTTGGGGCCTTGGGAGCCTCAGCCTCAGTATTCACAGGGACCTTGCCTTTCATCTTGAGTGGGTGTGGTTGCACGATGCGTAATAAAAGTTGGGGAGTGATTTTAAAAAAACGTCCACGCTCCTCAGTAGCTAGGGAACGAATGTGCAATTCTGGACGGGGAATGACGCTGCAAATGTTCCATCTTCAACAGAGGGCGTATCAATTAGCATATTGAAATCTCGGCCTCAATGGTTTTTAACTAAGTCTCAAATGGAATCATCCCTTCACTCCCTTCTGCTCCAATTCCAACAAATCTCACCTTCATTCTAATATAACTCTCAACTGAGAACATGGAAAGCTCTCAAATGTACTCAAAAGCTGAATAAGAAATTAGCATCTTTATTAAAACTCTGTACAAATAAATCATCATCTTATTTCCAAAAAGCGAATGAGAATTTCTTCTTCTGTCCCTTCCCTTCAAAAGAGGGTTCTGCGTAGATGTGTTGACTTAAATTTGTATTGCTACTGTGCAGCACTAATCTTGCTGTATCCTTATCCAGCCCTGGATACCGTTCCCCATCCTCCAGCTCTTTATATCTTCCATATCTTGGGGGTTCCTGGAGTTGAGCCTTTCTTGGAGATGAACCTCGAGCATTCCCATTTGGATTGATGGATGGAAGTGAGTCTCCAATCCTTGATCGTATCCCAGCCTCAACCCATCTATCTAAACTGTCCTTTGATCCAGTTTTAGAACGACTTAAAGATCTCAATAAACTTTCCCTTGATAATTGTCTCCTATATTCCAATGCACAAAAACAAGGATTAGTTGCACCCCCTTTGGACCCCTTGCTCTCTCACCTATAATCCGCCTCTACAGCTTCTTTACTCCGATATCCTTCATCCACTAGCTCATGCTTCACATATTGATGATGATCCAATTTCTCCCACTTTTTTCGTACCCCTTCAAACTTTTCCCTTGAGAATGAAGGGGTTTGTTGAGTTGGGTTTGGTGTCCTTGTTTCGGGTCTTTTTGGAAGTGGGGGTGGTCCTGGGGATTTAGCTTCCCACATAGGACGGACAAGGAATTGGCTATTTGCATTAGCAATCAAGGCATTGGGCGTGCATTCCTCATCTGCAAAACATTATGTAAATGTTTAAAGAGAAATCCTTCAAGAAGAGCTTGCTACCACCAGACACCCAAAGCCCTTAAGGGGGGGTGATAATTACAAAGATTTTAAAAGGGAATGGAAAGTTGCATGATTTCTAGTTGGACATTCAAATGACTTGAAATGACCCTCATCATTCAAAAGTGAAATTAAACCAGATTATAAAAAAAGCATTATCAATCATCATCATCATCACCCCCTGGGACCCACCACCTCTAACCTAACCCAACCACCCCCAAACATTGGCAACCCATTCTTTTGTACATCTTCTAACAATCAAAATGACCTAAAGGTGAGGCCAATATTTGTGTGACATAGATTTTGAAGTTGAGTGATTTGGGTGATGAAACAACAAACTTTTTTTGACTTGACTCACTAATCTTGTTTTACTACGTTCTACAATTCCATTCACTTTTTTTTTGGGCTAATTTCTCAATTTTCCCAACTCCCTTGAACTTGTTGAATTCACAACTCAAGGTTCTGCACTACTTCATGTGATGACAATTGTGAGGATTTAATTAAACAGTTAAATCATCAACAGATGCAGGGGCTAACGGTCTTTTGCTCAATTTGGAACCGGAAGTGAACAGGTCATTCCGTCTCAATCTCCCCTTTTGAGGAGTTTTTCCTCTTTTTTATAACTGTGAATTGAGGTGACAATAAAATCAATTTAGAACTTGACCATCCCCCCATCCACCCCGTCGTATCTCTCTCTCTCTCTCCCATAAGATATGAACAAGTGGTTAGAAAGTGGATTATTATTACGGTATTATCATCAAGCCATTCATATATGGGATCCTTCTTACCATCAGAAGATGAGGGAATCACATCCAATTCTCCAATAGGACTACAATTATCCTCACTTCCAATCCCACTTGATCTTCCACAACTATCCCCTTCTTTAGAAGCGTATGATCTTCTTACCCCAACAATCGCTGGATTTGAGCAACGTCTTGATTCAATCCCCAAGAAGTTACCACGAGTCCGATGGACCGTGTCGTAGTCCCTAGGTGGGAATAAGATTGGAGTATTGCCACCACTTAGTTTTTCCCTTAATTCCGCTGCAAGGGAGTCATACAACGTTCCAGAGCTGAACCCACGATCCGATTCTGAAGAGTCTGAAGTTCGACAATCAAAATCCAAATCTTTTTTTACAAGTCGTGACTCAATGTCTCGAAATTTTCTTTGATTATCTTCACGGTTTACTAGAAACTCAAGTTGAGTTTTTAAAATAGTTGCAGTCTCGGGAGAATCGCATCTGCAAATAAAAAATCCAACAATGGCATCACGTTCTTCAAAAAAAAAAGAGCTTGCTGTCATTCAATCAGAATGGATGATTAATTATATTACCTATAGGCATGCACATGTACGGGACACTTGGTATCCGGATTATATATTAAAAGTATGACGGATACAATATCATCATTTGGGGGTGGGGATTGGAATACACAAGTTATGGCATGATGAGGGATGAAATGTTTGTCAGTCTTGGCTTCATTGGGTATGAGTCGAAGGCCTTTGGGGCCCACTTGAAGGGTCACTTTGAGGGCTTGAAGACGAGATTCTTGACTTATAAAATATTGAAGGACGGGTTGGATATACACCGGGCCTCGAAGTCCCTTGCTTTCCTTTGCTCCAAGGAATAGAACATAGTAGGAGCTCTTATTCTTCCCTTCTACCTCATCCATTGTGGGGCTGGGGGGAGATTACAAAAAATATTAATGCTTTTTCCCTTCCTCACCCAACATTGTGGTGGCTCCAAATATGGGAAACAATATACTGTTACTTATTCAACACAAAAAAATGGGACTACATGGGAACTCAAAAAGCACGTCCCCACATCTTACAAAGTAATTGGGTCATAAGGAAATTATTTTAAATCATTACGACATCATCATTCACATCTCCACCAATATTCCAGTCGTGAGGGAAAAAATCCTATTGTTCAATCAAATCAAATGTTGGATGAGATGTTTTTTTTTCAACAAGATGAACTCATTATAATTAGTGGTTGAATGAAGGCCTAAATTAAATCCAGATGAGGTCAAAATTATTGTATGAAAGTAATTGAATCTGGATGAATTGCGCACCTTGAGTCCTCAAGGATAATTGTGGCTGCTTCTTAAAAATATATGGCGAAATGACACACCCAACATGAGACCGTGCTACTTGCAATCCTTACAATTTCATAAAATCCACATTCTTCCCACATAAACTTGCAAGGATTATAAAAACAACATCTCATGGCCATGAAGATGAGAATGGATGGAAAAGGATGCGACAAACTAAGTAAAGTATCATTATGAACCCACTTACTACCTGGGACTGTAATAACCTTTGCAATGCGGGCTGTACCTCAACATTTAGGTTAGTGTTCCTTAATCAGACGTGTTTTTATTTTTTGATGCATTTAATCTAACGGGATAGTTGAAGCACTAGTTGAAATTTGTACAACTTTCTAAACCCTCGGACAAAAGGGTCAGAGAGGGTATATTCACTTTCAAAATTTCCAACTCCAACAAGTTTGCATTCTTTTTGAGATGTGGGTGTCACAGTATAAATATTTGAACCAAGGCTATGTGCTTTGTATAAAAAAACATCTTATAAGTTGTGAGAGCACATTTGCCACGGTTTATGCAATAATACCTCTCTCTTCCTTCTCCCAATGGGAAACATATATATTTTTGCCCTAATTTCCCCTATAAACAATTCCAACTAATTATTATTACAACAAACAAGAAGCAGGGCTACATCCCTTCCTTATGTTATTAGCATTGGAAATGAGATACAAGAAAAGCCCTTTCCTTTGAGGTACCTTGTGCTATAAGGAGCTCAAGCTCCATGAAGAAGCCATTGCCTTGTATCCCACGCCATGTAATTAGCAAAGGAAGTCAAGAAATTAAAAGGTAACTAACCTGCTCCAGCTACAACTTCTAGTTCCTTATTATTATGATTATTAAACTTGCATTGTTAGCAATTGATGTGAACACCAACACTTTGAGAAATGAACTAACGCTACAGCTCCACAATGGTTTGCATCCAAGGTGTGGGACTCGTTGGGTTGGAATTGACAAACCCCCAGCCCTTGCAATTTAAAGCTTTATTTTATTATTTATTTACCACCCTCGAATGGGGCCTCTACTTCATGGGATTTTTAAATCAAATCAATTCATCAGTATTGGACTCAACTGGAATATTAAGGAAAGGACGGCCTTGTTTCAAGATATTCCAGGAATGGGGCTATTTGTCCCCTTACTCTTATTATTCATAATATCTATTGACCTTTCACTTTATGTTGACCTAGCCCTAAATAAAGCTGATTTGCATCTTTGGAGATCACCTCAATTCCCACACTGCCCTTGGTCATAATCACGTCATCTCACATTAGCTTGAGCGTCCCTCAATTCCTTAATGACTTTGAGACAACGACTCAACCAATACTCAAGCGCTGGGGAAATTTGCATGCAGCATACAACAAGTACTTTTCAAATGATGGAAGCGTTTTATTTTCTCAAAAAATTAACTTGTATATAAACAGATGATGAATCACTAACTAGATCAGTCTTGATATAAAATCCTCTAAATTCTAAACTAAAGTACATAAATGAATTGAAGGGGATGAGATTAGATATATGACCCCTTGATGTATTTGTACTTTGAGCCTTAACCCACCCACGCATGTCCCCTTACAATAAATTCATTGGTATTATTGCTACATCATAAATATATCCTAGCACTTTGAGTACAAATTTTGTAGCCCACCACCACCCCCAGGAATTGAATCATTGAGCTCTCTTAGTATTCCATTGTTTGGCCTTCCATTACTAATTGAATAATGGAAGATTGTAAAAATCATAACCCCGTTTACCCCTGGCTGCACAGTATATAAACCAAATATGATAAGCCCCTGGGATCAAGCAGATAATCCCAGCAAATATAAATACAACCCCTTGGGCCCCACTAAGTTGCAAGCTCACAATCACAACTCCACCAATGCTCAGCCCTGCAATATAATTAAATAAAAAAACATTATTAAAAAATTCAAAACCATCTGCCATCCTTCATCATACCTGCTCCAATAAAGAAAAGGGAAAATGCGGCAAGGACCATCCTCCAATGTTCTTTAACGTTTGGATGACAACACCAAGGTCTGGAAGGATCCCATCCTCCAGGCTCTTGTTCCTCCTCCGCCAATAGAGAATCATTGTCCTCCAACTGGAATTTCCAGGATGGTGAAAACCTTAATAATTGATGGGGAGTTACGTACCCTTACTTCATCTCCCTTCAGTTTTAATAGTCCCTTAATTACGGGCCTTGGGCAAGGGTCCTCATCATCATGCATTGAAAAGGATTTACAAGATTCTTTTACTCTGAGTGGAGAACGATCCGTTGTGGTGGAGCTGTAGACGCGGATAGTATCCGAATATTCCTCTTCAAAGGCATCATCAATTGAAAAATCGGGTTTGGAAACCATTTCGGGTTTTTTTAAAAAAAACTAGAAACAGCTGAGGATTGAGACTCACTACTCTATGTGTACAAATGGATGCACCATCCAACTCTCAATTTGTATGGTGTTGTTGTCCTAGTGTGGTTGCTCCAAGATCTAATAAGATTAATTAGGGCAATAAATATAATTGTTTCTTTTCCTCTCTTCTACCTCAGCATTTGAAGGGTCTCCTGATCAAGGCCCCTGACCATCCATGCCCATATCTAAACCTTCAATTAAACAACATTCATGAACATTATTACATAGCCTACTCTAATATTGTCATATCTCAGTATTCCATGTACAATTCCATACAATGTGTACATAGAATAAGAGTACAATGACAATAAAATACAAAAGTTGTAATTACTTATTTATTATTAATATTATTAAATGTTGTTGCCGTTGGTGTCATTGTTGAGAAACCCATTTTGGAGCCTTCATTTGAGATTGAGGGTGCGGAGGCCATCTGCTGGTTTTTTTCTGCACTCCAACCACCACCAGCTGACGTCAGGACACTTTGAACTCCTCCAACACAAAACAAAGAAGAGACTTCAAGAGAGTAATGGATAAGTAAGGTCCTGGGATCTTGTCATTTATAAATACAATACATTTTTATAGAGAAGGGAAGGGAAGGTCCAAGGGTAAAGGGACAACAACATCAGGAGGTGCTGGTGGAGGCGACATGGATAAATCACAACCCTCATCATCATCACCAACTAAAGCACAAGGCTCATCACCATCAAAACCCAAACCAACTCCCCTGGTTCAAGAACAAGAAGGAAAAGATGAAGGGCCTCAAGGGGCTAAGGGCCTTGAGGTTCAAGAAGGGAACCCCCCTCAAAATGATGTTCAAGGGGATCCTGCTGCTGCTGGTGATAGTAATGGTAAGGGATGGAGGAAGGATTGCAGTTTTAATTATAATAATAATAATGTAATTGTAATTATTATTAATTAAAGGTGCTGATGCTGGAAGCTGGTCTGGATGGTTCACAAATACCATCAACTCAGCCAAAGAAAAATCCAATGAAATGTAAGATTATTGGGAAATCCATTTTAGAAGTTATACCCTTCCCTTTGTAGGCTTCAATATTTAAAACAGGATCTAACAGAATTTTCAGAAACTGTATCAGAGGCTGGACGGGATTTAAAAGATAAACTCAATCTTGAGGAGAGTGTTAAACAAGGAGTTAACGTTGTGGGAGAAAAGGTTAACGTCGTTTTGGAACAAATGTCAACTATATTTGGTGTCGGACCTGAGGATGAGGGTAGGAGAGGGTTTTTTTCAAAATGAAACTTTTTATTTTAAATCGTAGATGAGCCAATAGTTGTTGGAAATCATGGAAGAGTCATTGTGGATCGAGTTCAAGCAAAAATCTATTCATTGGGTTTGGATGAGTCAGTATTTTTGAGTGAACCCCAAGATACAAAAGGTTATAATGATTTCCTCACTAATTTCAATTTGGAGACAAAGGATAACGAAATATCGGAGTTATTAGCCGCAAATCCCCACCTTCAACTTCATCATTCACAATTTGTTCCGGGAAAAGTGTCAAATTCCGATTTTTGGACTAGATTTTACTTCCGTGTCAAAATGATTTTTGATGATGAGGCAAAACAGGAAAAGGACAAAAGCACAGAGTCTTCCAAAGGTCATTCTATTACGGGTGAAGGTGTTAGAGGTAAGATCAAAATCATTTTAAAGATGTATCTTCAAAATCTTCAATTTTTCCACTCCCTGGAATAGGTGGGGACAGTGAAGTGGAAATTTCTGAAGAAGATCAGAAACGCTTGCTTGCCGAATATGAAGAAGAATTAAAAACTGAATCCCAAAAAGAGTCTCGTCGTTCTAGTGAAACCCAAATGTCATCATCCTCTTCCGGTAGCTTTGCATTCGTTACGGTAATTCATGTGCTAAAAAAGTAACCGAAAAATTGAATCCTCCCTTTTAGAGAGACCCTGAAACGGATGAACTAAAAGTGGAATGAAATCTAAGCCAGGTCAATTCCCCCCCAAAGAAAATACGTCGTGATCTTCTGAACGTTCGCAACTCAATTGGATTTTCAAAATAGTTTCTTTATTTCAAAAAAATATTTGTATTTAGTTAACCTGAGTGCCTTTCCAAACGCTACATAATTTTATACGTTCGAAAATAAATATTATGGTTTAATTTCCTCTTGCATAAGAGTGTGCGTAAGATTTCTCAAAGGATTATAAAAAAGTAGGACGATAGAAAATGAGAAGGTGAGAATCGTTGAATGAAAAGTTAAAATGGATGGATGAGTTCTTTCCTGTTTTCATCAGTACTTTGTAGTCATCTGCTCCTCTTACAGCTTCATTGTCTCTCAGGAAAGCAACCTCAAAGTGTTTTTTTGTGTGTAGCATGAAAGTTATTTAAAGTTTTGAAATTTTAAAGAAACGTGAGCCCGACCCCACCGGGCCTCGTTTCTCAAGTGAAATGAAGAACCGACCTTCCATCGGGTGGTTGGGTCACACCCTTACTGCACTCGCTGTATTTATTTTTGTAAGTTTTTTTGGGGGGAACGTTGGAGTGGTAATTTAGAATGAATTTGCAGATTGCTGGTTGCATTATCATTGGTTTCATAGCCTGGGTCCTATCCACATCAGTCTCAATTCAGAAATTTCAAAGTGGGACGCTGGTAAGAAATTTCCTTTCCTTTGTACCTCCTGTTTGGGAGATTAGGGAACAAGATTGTTAGAACCTGCGTGGGAAACCGGATGTAATAGAAAGCGAAATTATAAATAGTATTTTTTCACACAATCCTGAGGCACACAAGGTCAGGAAATGACCCACAACTAAAGGCTCCCTTTTTCCACATCTTCAAATTTTGCTGAGAGACATAATTTCAAGGATTTTACGGCTTTTCACATAAAAACCCTCTTCAATAAAGATTAAAGATATTCCTTTGGTTAAGGAAGGAAGGATGAGAAAGGGGCTGCATTAAAAATGTATTTGTATCAATAAATTATGAGTGCTTGAAATTTCATGCTGATGATCACGATAAGGAAGTCAAGTGTGCAAAAAGATGCTAAAAAAGACTTTCAAAACCATCCTGCAACAATTCAAGGAATTAAGAAGTTCAATGAAAATTGAGAACAAAGCAAAGACAAAGAGCTAAGGCATTTGAGCTTTTGTGATCCCAAATTTATATGTTTATAAGACTCAGTTGATTGGAAATTACGAAAAGATAAGATTTTATCATTTCTTCAAAATATAATTCAAACCCATCCAACTTTGTCTCAACAAATCTCAACATTTTGGCATTTATCTCATTTTAACTTTTTTCTCATGCATATTGTCTCAATTTTTTGAGATTTTCATTTTTTCTCATATTGCCTCAAACTTTTGAGATTTTCATTTTTTTCTCATTTTGCCTCAATTATCTTTGAGATTTTCATGTATTTTACCATCCCCCTCTAGATTCTGACTTATATCGTAATTGGAATTGGATTTTCCCTATTTTTCACCGGACTTATCGGATGGGTTGCAGGTGCGAGTGAAACGGCCTGCATCATCAGACTGGTAGGGTCCTGCATCATTCCGACTAATTAATGGAAACCTTCACCTAATCCTCTTGTTTTGTCCTATAGTTCATTGTAATGGTGTTGGTGACAGTTACCTCAGGGATTGGAGGAGTATTGGCCCTACAAATTACAAGAATTGAGGTAAATTTCTCAAATAGAGATTCTCGTCTTTGGTGGGATTCAATTATGAATATTCAATGAAAAGAGTCCCCCTCTGAGGATGAGGTTGACTTCTTGTTGACAAATGACTGACAAAGTTACACTTGAGAGACTTTTTAAACATTTCCTCATTGAATCAATTAGTTCTCCCCCAGCTCCCTCATTAGATGACAATAACTTTCCCTTCATCAAGTCGGGATGTTATGGATTATTTCTTACATCATATCTTGGGATGAAGGATCTAATAATCATTTATTTAGGTGGATGACATCCTACGATTTGGATGGATGGAGGTCAATCATAGCACACGAAATTACATACAATCCTCAGTAAGAGACTTTACAAATGAATAAATCCCCACTTTCTCACATTACTACCATATACATCTACAAGATTTACAACTTTGACCTTTGACGAAGACTTGAGACTTTGCTCTTAATCTCAAAAGTTTTGGGGAGATTATTCTTTATGCAGCTTTCTTTAAATTTATTTTGTTTTTTTGGGGGCAGTTAAACTGTTGTGGATTTCGAGGACCTAGGGAATTTGCAGATAACAATTATCTCATGGACGTCTCATGCTATGAAGTTAAACATGGAGAAAAACGGTTAAAACAAGTAAGCTCCCGTTCCACCTCATTTCCCAATCACAATTAACATTTAAGAACAAAAAAAGCTGACTGCAAACAGATTTCTATTTCAATTCATTGCAAGCGTTGTTCTAATTTTGAGAGTGGCTTTGTCGGGTGGCTCAAACCAAGGGATTTTATTGCTTTGAATTCTTCTCAATAAAATGGACATTTGTGGCCGTTGTGGGGCCACGTACAGAATGGAAAGTATTATAAATAAATATTTAAATGGATTTATTTGTAGGGAAGTTGCAGTTTGGAGTTGAGAAGATGGTTGGAAAACAATAAGTCCATTTGGGTTTCACTAATTGTTGCATTACTTATTATTCAAATCCTTTCCGTAATTACCGCAGCACTAAGCCTTCATTTTTTAGCCAAAAGAAACAAAACAAGGAGGAACGAAAGTCGGACAAGTTCAAATCGACAACTTTATGATGATTCAGACAACAGTGAGAATTTTAGAGATTCACTCTAAGAGATGCAACGGCTCATGCAAACTTCAAATTGTACAATTTATATTTTTGTGTAACCTACTTCATTGCTGATAAAATATCAAATTATAATAATAAACATCACGTTATTATAATATTTTGTAACTACTTGGATAATATAATAATGCAAAGGATGGTATGCAAAGAGATTTCAAAAATTTACTACAACAGAAGATTTCCAGCTCCATATTTCCTTCCAGGCCATGCTTCCTTTGCATATTTCTTCTTTTTTGGCTCATCACTATTAATTAAATCAAGGGAGAGGGGAGGTGGTGGAAGGTTAAATGAAGTAGCCTTAAGGGGTGTGGGCTCTTCTACAGGAGCTTCAATTTCAGGAGCAGGATTCGGCAATGGTAAATCAAGTTTTGAAGATAGCGTTGTATAAAATGGGTTAGATTCTTCTGGCATATCATCATACAAATTTAAAGAAGTTCTTTGAATTAAATGCTTTGAGGGGGAGTACGTTGGAACTAAACCAGTGTCCATTCTTGGTCTCTATAATCAAACAAGCTTGTTAATAAATATTTCTAGACACTCCCCTACCTTTGATGAAGGAATAACTGTCGTTTGCACAAGATTTCTAAATCGACCAACAGAAGGATCAATGTCTTCAGGATTTATGACTTCCTCATCTTCATTAAATGACACAAACTTGTGTTTCTTTTTCATTCCCTTTTTTTTCTCGTCATCTGGAATACCAAGCATTGATATCCGTCGATTATGAGCAGTGTTGAATTCAGTCAAATTCTAGAAAAAATAAAATTGAGCAATTCCTTAATTTGTGTGTCATCATCATACATCCAACTCTGAATCAGTTTCAGGCAAGCCTAAAAGTCCACATTCTCCATCAACCGCAGCTCTTTCCAATTCTTCCATAATTGAGCTCATTGAAGCATTGACGGGCTTTTCCCTTATAACATACATTCTTGTGGATGCCCCAAAATGAAAAGTTGTATTAATTGGAAGCTGTGTTGGCTTATTTGACTCTAGCTTCATACTTCCAATGTATGTTCCGTGTGCTGGAGAAACATTACACTTTCTTTGCATCTCTTAATACCAATTGAAGGTCTCTCTACTTACTACTTCCTAAATCCACAAGGAAGGCTCGTTCTAGATTTTTATGGTAGACAAGTGCTGCATGGACCCTGGACACAATGAATTTGAAAGCTGGCCCCTTTATTAAAACTACATTACCTTGAGCATGATGCGTGATCAATACAAAAATCATTAAGCAATGCATTTCTCCCAAACAAATAGCATTTTTTCTCATCCAACATTAATTTCTGTAAACATCCCATAAGATAAGGCCAGAGAATAGCTTTGCTTACTTGAAATAATTTCTCTCCTTTCATAACATCTAAATGAAGTCCGGCTGGGGGTTTTGAAGCCCTATAATTGATCCCTCTTTGATTGCACTCTTCCCCTTTTAAATTTTAATCTTACCATGATGGAATATCATAATGTGGATTTGCCATCACTTGACTTGAAGGGTCGCAAGGGGCACTTGTACTCCCAAAATTTTTAAATGCTGTTCATATCATGAAGGGATGTGTAATTTCCCGCCTTTCTCATCCTGCCCCCAAAAAATTAAAAAACCACTGTCAGCCGACTCAGCTGGAATTTTGAGAAATAAATAAAGATGGGAGTAGATTGGTTAGCTTATGGATACGGGGCCCTTGTGGCGACAGGAGGGATCATTGGATATGCTAAAGCAGGTAGCAAACAAAAACATTGGGCAAGTTGCATATGATCTTCAATTTCCAGGGTCCACTGCCTCCCTTGGAATGGGATTATTTTTTGGCGCAATCATAGCCTATGGTGCTTACCAAACATCGCAAAATCCAAACAATTACCTTGTTGGTCTTGGTTCCAGTGCCGTCCTAGCAGGGGTGATGGGAAATAGATTTTATCATTCCGGAAAATTCATGCCGGCAGGATTAGTAGCGGTGGTAAGCGGGATTATGTTATTGCGCTACCTAACGCGCTCCTTTGCTGTTAAACAATAGCCTCATTACATTCCTGTAATAATTGAGAAATAAAAAAAAAGTCAAAAATCCATCCATCCCTAATCCAAGGTTTTGTATAAATAACTAGCTGTCCTTTTCCTAACCTTGAGGGAGTTTAAAGGGTTCTTTTTTTAACTTTAGGCTATGATAGAAAAGGTTGTTGTTAGATTAGGATTGAGTTGGTCATAGGGATAGGAAGTGGTTGAGCCCTTGAGGAGATAAAAATAAGATTCCAAGTATTAATCCACATTGACCATTGGACTGCGGCGGGTGGCTGTAGTATTGGGGATTGTATTTGAGCATCCCAGTATAGGGGAAGATAAAGAGACGAAAGGAGCTCAGTCTCGCACCCGCTTTTTAAACAGCAACATCCACACATCAACCAAGCTACTCATCTTTAATTTGTAACAATAGTTTTAATACAATATGAGTTATAATCCGAATTGGGGACGTGGTGGGGGGAGAGGAAATGGTGGTTCAGATAGAAGCAGAGGAGGAGGAGGAGGTTCAGGAGGAGGACGAGGAGGAAGAGGCAGAGGATCTTACGGAGGAGGATACGAAGAGCATGGGGCAGTGGGTGGAGCCCCCCCTTCCTACAATTATGGAGATGATGATAGAGGTGGTGGGTATGGAAGTCGTGGAGGAAGGCCTCGACCCCTCCCCCCTGGTTATGGGAATGGAGAAGAACAAGCTGGACCATCTCATCGTCGGATATCTCCAGTAGATGAGCCTGGACGAGGTTAGCATTCTTAATTTCTTTATCAATTCATAGCAGATTTCATACATTTTGTACTCATCCTTTTTGTTTATTATAAGTTATGTTTGTACTCGAATACAATTTCGCCGTGTGGCGCCAACACTTTGGGCGTTTGTTGTAGCCATTGGTGGGTAGAGGTTTTGGTTTATTGGGGATAGACAAAGGGGTCTTTCCAGTCTTTCAACATTAGAAACTCCATTTCCAACACAAAACCTCCGGCTCTCATTTGTTCACCACGCTTTCAAGTAGGGATAAAGCTACGGGGTTGAAAACGTTTGTAAAATGAAGCGTGGTGAGGGTTCAAGAGGTAATAAAGATTATTTTCTAGGAACATTATGTTGAAACATGAGACATTTTACAATAATCCCATCCACCCAAATCATAAAATGACATTTGAGATAAAATTGTTTAGTCAGCGACTCAAGATTTTATTGCTTTACAGATAACAAAAAGAATCTAAAATATTTTTAGTCGTTGGCTCATGTTTTTTACTTTAAACTAATGGAATGAACTACAAATGTATGTGATATTGCAGGCTCATCCCCGAAACGCCCCAGAGCTGACTCTGAAGGGGGTCAAAGTAGTCACAGTGCTGAGGGGGGAAGAGGTAGAGGAAGGGCTGGAAGAGGAAGACCCCGACAAACATATGAAGAAAGACGAACGGAACGTTTGGAACAACATGATCTTGTCGTTTCAAGAACTGCAGGACAAAAAAAGATGGGCAACACCGGCAGACCCGCGAGCCTCATTGCAAACTACTTTGTGTTGAAGAAGCGAACAGATTGGGCTATATATCATTATCATGTGGATTTCAAACCTGAAGAAACTGAGACACGATCCAGGAAAAAGTTGTTGAGGGTCCATGAAGTAACTATTGGAGCCTACATCTTTGATGGGAGCTCCCTGTACTTGTCGAATCGGTTATCTCCGGATGTAAGATGATGAGGTTGAGATTTTTGGGGAATAATTTGTTATTGTTTCAGCCCCTGATTTTATCTTCAAGAAAGGATGATGGAGAGATTGTTGAAATTGTAGTAAAACTTGTGGCAGAACTAATGCCCACGGATGTTATGTATCTTCAGATATATAACATTATGGTCCGTAAATGTTTAGAGTTCATGGAACTTGAGGAACTTGGAAGACATTTTTATGATCGGCACCAGGCCATACACATTGAAGCTCATCGACTTGAGCTTTGGCCTGGCTATAAAACCTCGATGCGTAATCATGAGAATGATGTCCTCCTCGGGGTTGAGATAACTCACAAGGTTCTTCGGACAGACAACTGTCTCCATGTAATGGCAAGACAGAGAGGTGGTTCCAATTATCAAGTAAGATTCTCAATAATTTGGTTTAGTTTGGTTGTTTATTTTTTATTTTTTTTTGGATTTATAGCAATCCATCAAAGATGAACTTATTGGCTCCATTGTAATGACTCATTACAACAGAAAAACTTATCGCGTGGACGATATAGATTGGGATACAACACCCGAGAGCTCCTTTGACCAGAAGGAAAAAGGAATGACCACGTTTGCTGATTATTTCAGTCAAAAATACAATCTTGTTGTTACTGATATGAGACAGCCAATGTTGGTGTCACGCCCTAAGAAAAGAGATTTCCATCGTGGTCAAACAGGTCCAGTTCTTCTCGTGCCAGAATTCTGCCAAATGACCGGGCTCACTGATGAGATGCGGGCAAATTTTCAACTCATGAAATCCCTCACTGGATATCTTCATGTTAGTCCGGATAGGAGAGTTGATGCTATCAACAAATTCATGCAGAGATTAAAAGCTGCACCTGGAGTAAGCTTTAAATATCTAATGCTAAAGAGTATTGACTGATTCCCTTGTTTAGGTGAAAGAAGAATTATCTCGTTGGGGCCTGCAATTTAATGACACTCTTGTAAGAGTCAAGGGTCGCGTTGTCGATCGTGAAAAGATTATGTTTGGTCAAGGACAATATGAAATGGCATCTGACAAAGCGGATTGGAACGCAGCATTCAGAAGTAAATCAAAAACATGAAAAGAGAGTAGGTTAAGTAACTTGATTAATTCTACTTTATCCTCTAGATCATCAAATGGCTGTCAGTGTACCATTACAAAAGTGGGTAGTCATTGTTCCACAAAGGGATGCCCAAGCTATTGACGAAGTTGTGTCAAAGATGCAACGAGTTGGAGAACCGATAAGATTTGGAGTTAGTCGTCCACTAGAAATGTAAGAAACTGTTTTTTTTCTCTAATTTTTCTCATCACTTTAATTTATTTTGCAGTATCCGAATCCCTGACATTCGCATCCCAACCTATCTCAATGCAATTGATACAGCAATGGCCAATCACAAGAACAATGTTCAACTTTTATTTGTCGTCCTCCCACGACAAGTTACGGATATTTATGCTGCCGTTAAAAAACGATGTGCTGTTGATTATGGGAGTGAGTTTGACATTTTATTATTTTTTTCATTCATAATTTTTCTCTTCTCAGTTCCTTCCCAATGCTTTGTGGCTAAAAATGCTCATAATCCCAAAGGACTTATGAGTATCGCTACAAAAGTGGTTGTGCAAGTCAATGCCAAACTCGGGGGAGAACCTTGGTTTGTTCAAGTTCCCTTAAAACGTCTCATGATAGTAGGCTTTGATGTGTACCATTGTGGTAAACGTAAGGGGGCCAGTGTTGGGGCCATGGTGGCTACCACCAGTGAATCCCAGGCGAGATATTACTCTACTGTTAGTTTTCATAACAGTAAAGAAGAACTCTCTTCCAACCTCTGTACCGACATTACCAAATGTCTCCAAGCCTTCCACAAGACAAATAAGTGTCTTCCCGATCGCATTATTATGTACCGGGATGGTGTTGGGGAGGGGCAATTAAATTTCGTATATCAAACCGAGCTTCGCCAGATTAAAAATGCTCTGCAAGAAGTTTACAAGAGTGCCCCTGCACTCCCCAAATTTACATTTATTGTCGTGACAAAAAAGATCAATACGAGGATCTTTTTAGAGCAAAAAAACGGAAGGATT
>JAAOWG010000325.1:0-23358 GCA_036491945.1 Paranurophorus simplex
TCATTAAATTCTCTACAAACTTGTGAAAATACAAATTGATTTTGAATAGCGACATTCATGCAATTTAGGTGCAAGCATTTTGGAATTGAGTGTCCGGTTTATTTTTGCCCCTAGTGTATTACAAACCTAGCTTCATCTTTTCTGTCCCATTTCCTGAAGGAGTGGATATTAGATCAAACTGACTTAATTTCATGTCCAACGCTATATCAACAGTTCTATTGGCATTCCATCGGTATAGGACGTCCGATGTTGTGTAAGCATCTACAATGTTAGCAATCTCTTAGGAATAAAACTAAATCTCCTTCACATTCCAACAAATATGTTGGGTAAGCAATATAAAATAAATAAAACATTTTCCTTTGTACATCAATTGAAACACCTGCAAACAATATAAAATAAATTGAACTGAATAAATGAATTTTAAGAAAGAGATTCAGAAAAATAATTGAAATCCAGAGAATTCTTTTGCAATAATGATAAAACAATCAAGTTGCAGGATACTTACAACTTCCTAATTTTAATGGACATCGTTGCAAGTCCTAGTTAAATATTAAAAACATATTTTTAATTAAATAGTATTGATTTTACCATTGGAAAATCAGCCAAGTTCATTGGACAGGATGCTTTCACCGTAAGTCTGGATGAGTACAAAACTCTTCCATCTTCTTTAAGTCTCACAAATTTATTGGGCGTTGTAATCTGGTGAAGATAGCTTTGCTTTCCATTGTGAAAATACCTAAAATATTGAAAAATTAGGAGATGAATGTTTATTATAAAATGCCATTAATATTATAATGGGCATACGTATCCGGTTTCCAAATTTTACTCAGCATTGAAATACTCAAGGCTAGTGTTTCCCCTTTGGACTTGTACTCCAATCGCTTATCCACCCAGCTTTGACGGAAATAACAATCCAAAGAATAGGTCTGAAAAAATCTCATCCTTATAACCTCAGAAGGGATGTACAAAGGCAATTATCATTTATATTTACAAATGTGACAGAAACAAAGGGATTTACAACAAAAAAACACTTAACCCATAAACTAATATGAAACACCTAACTAAATGCTATCTTGAAAACTGTTGAGATTTTCTTGATGTATTTCCCTGTATTGTACTTATTGTTGTAGTTTACTAGGAGGGACGATGTAATCTAGTTTGAAGGAGAAAGTGCTTAGGAAATTAAATGTCACATATCCTAGACTCAAGTCAATTAATGCAGAGAAAGGCCAAGTTGTTCTTAAGTTCATTACACAGCCAGTCATCACACTTTCTTGTTCCATCCTCAGGCATTTATCTTCACGTTCTCTGGCTCTTTCTACTTTTGAATCTGTTTAATCCTGCGTTAAGATCCAGTGGTAAACAAATGCCATTTTCTAACCCAATAACCAATTCAAAGTGATTTTCTTGTATCCCTTGTTCCACCAATCTAATAAAACTTTAGCCGTACATCATGTTGCATAATTTATAGGAATCCAACAACTTAAGAGATTAAATGTTTGATGCTACAAAAGAAATAGTTTATATGAGTCAGCAAAAATCACTTATTTCTTATGCTGCAGAATTATGCTCTATCTCCTGACCTTTGAGTCACCATAAGTGACTTGTGAATTGGTTGAATGGAACAAGAAATGCTAAATCGAAACAGAATTATTGAAATGTGAAAAAGCTTCTTCTGAATTATTGGCTTCTTATGTCACTTGAATGAATGAAAGCAATTTTATTCACTATCTATACGTTCCCATTCCAGAAAAAAAGAAAGGGAAAACAGGAAATGCAAAGAAATCCCACTTTTCTATCATATTGCACAAAATAAGGTGAAATATGTCTACACCAAGATCCTCCATTAAATCTTTAGTCATCTTCAGGTTATAATTCAGAATAATTCTAAAACTTCCTTTTCAGCTTTCTCCCACCCCCAAATTAATTCACACAATTAATTTTGGATGGAACTAATGTTTTTCTTTTCCAACCATTGTTCTCATTTATATGTACACAAAAGAAAAAAAAGACAAAGAAAACTTGTCCTTTCAACCAGATTCCTTACTAAGTAGACAATTAACATTTTTAAAAATCTTCTCTGCATCTGCTGGTTGGTGACAATGAATGGTTCAATTTTTGTCCAACAAAATAACTTTAGAATCCTTCTTTACTCACCATATCAACTTCCGATATTGGTCCCATACTTCTGACCATAATGTCCTACAAATTAAATGTCTTCCCTAAATAATTGCATCATTTGAAACATTACAACTTACGACTTCCACCACCAATGGTTGATCTGCAATAAAAATACAAGAATTACAAAATGAGTTGCATTTCATGTCATCTTTTGGGACAAGTGTGTCAAATTGAGAATGATTGATGCCAGACAATGGATGAAAACGGGAAAATCAATAATTGATTGATGAGTACTTGATCTTGAGGGAAATAGTGCCAAGAAGATAATAATAGAGGAATCAATATCCACAATATTTTTAGATGAACTTAGTGAGAGATGTTGGATGGACCCAAATAATTTGAACGTGTGGAAATTCAATGAGTAAAAAAAACAATCTTTCCATTGTTTCTTTTCTCATAAAATAATATGATGACCTTATCTTAGAGCTACAATTCCTACACAATGAAACTTTCTTTTCTCATGCTTTCCTACTACATAACTTTAGAACTTTCTTCACCTCTGCCCAAATGAAGGATAAGGCCGTTGGATGATAAAGCAAACAATTACCCAATTCTACCTTTTAGTAAAAAATTACAAAGTTGAGTCACGATCCCATGAAACTGTTTCCCTCATATTATACAATTTAAGAAAGCGCAGTTTGATTGATTTCCAAGTATTTCATAAAATCCTTCAATTTTTTTAATCGAGCAACTTGAGAAAGTTTTCTGCAAGGTTTTGTGAATGGCTCAAGTTGATTTTATTTGGTCATGAATAATTTGGAGAGGAAGTAGTTTTTTTATAAATTTTTATTACCTTCTAAAGAGTCATTCTTGAAGTTGAATGGGTGAGAATGAGTGTATTAAATGATGAGAAGGGAAGATTTTATTAAATCTTTCTTTGACTTGATGTTCATGGGAATTTTTCTCATTCACTGGAGAAAGTTCAAGTGTGGGAACTAAACCATCCGTTTCACTCTCAACTATTTTCCTAATGTATTCTACTCCATTAAAAATGAAAGTTAAAGTGGTGTGAGATAAAGAGCAAAGCGGATATTTATCAATAGGAGCATCTTTTCAATAAATAGCTAATTAATTTAATAAATGTTCATGATCCATGGGTTTTGGAGGAGAAGAGAAAATGGAAATAATTGAGACACAAGACGTCTGAACAAGGCAAATATTTTTTTTGTTTTGATGGATGTTTGGTTGTTTGGTTGTTTTGATTTTCAAGAGAAAGCAAAGTTGTTAAATTATCTACTTTTTACAGTTGTCAAAAAAATCTTAGTTTTTTAGAAGCGTCACATATAATTGCCAGTCTTGCGTTCAAGATGGGCAAAGTTGTGAGGGAAATAAACTTTTAAACAAGTTGGACACAGAATTATACAATATGTGTAAAATGTCCACTCAAGTTTCAAATGGATGATTGGACATGTGAAGATTATTCAACCAAGTAATCCATTTATACAAAACCGAAAATCCCAGGAGAAAGTCTAACTATTCATGGCTAAGAAAGTCGGAAATGTTCCAGCGTCTCAAATTTCCCATTTCGGATCCCATATTACATAAATAGGTTCAAATTGGGCTTCATGGTTAAAATAAATCAGCACTAAAGTGCCCTTTTATCAGAGGATTCCTTATTATCGTCTTCTCTATTTATCATTAAACTCCAAGTACGGTTAATCCATCTGAATACTTTTAAATCTGTATTCCGCCTTACAAGCAATAGATGAATAATTATATGACAAAATTTCCTGGAATGTTAGTCAAGGCAGTCTCAATAGAATAGAAATCATTTCATTAACCAATTCAGATGAAACAGTAAATAAAATATACAAATGAAATTGATGAAATTTAGCTTCCTAAGCAAAAAGGACTTTCTCAGTTAAATTAAACTTAACGATTTCGGTCCAATCTAACAACAATGGATTTTTATTTATATATTTATTGGCATAATTGTGATGAATTGGTTTGGTTATATGAAGAGTAGGAAAATCAAGAACTTCAAGGATTCCCTCTTTTGAAATACAACACAAAGACGAGATCAGCACAGTGAAAGGGTAAAAGATCCAACAGGTTTGAGTAAAAGGGAATGTATTATTTTTTAAATTGAACATTTATGTACATATGTAATTAAACTAATTTTAATATCTCGTTGTTCTCACTTTAATTCTTTGTTTAGTTGAAGTTTCACTTGGAATTTTCGGCCCTGCATTATTTCATCATTTTCAGAACAGGTCACAAATTAAAAAACTCTACTTGATTCTCTGTCAACAACACGAAAGCCACAGATTTATTCCACTGTTTCAAGTGCAACATGAAAGTAATCTTTGGTTAGGTATAGTTGAAATCCTGTCAATTACAGCCCAATTCTTTTAATGAGAATGACTACATAATTATTTATTGATTTCATTCTAGTTTTAAATACTGCATGAGCAAATAGAACAATAATTAATGCACAGAGAAGCAATCAACAATGCATAAATAATCAACAATAAAGCAACAATAAAAATCCTTACGAACATTTTTCAGCCTTAAATTATCATTTAAAATCCCATGTTTTCAACTGATGCAGAATGAGATGAAAGTGATTATTTGATTATATTGACATTAAACCTTTGTCTGGATGAAAGAACAAATTGAATATTTAATTCAGCCGAAGCACTATAAAGTAGCTACAGTTAGTGGGATGATGTCAAAATTCAAAATTGAACAAAAAAATGAATCCAAAGATTAATTTCAGAAAATATTTATACTCACCTCCAAAATCTGGTCGGATGCTGTTGTCGTACCCCCGTAGCAAATTATCCAAAAGCTCCGATACATTTTTATGATTATTATGTTTAAAATCTTCTCCCCTGGAACAATCAATAAAGTTCCCCAAATTTACCAAACAATAAGAGGTTTACAAATTGGATAAATGAAAGTAATCTCTAATTCTTGTAATAATTGTTTTCCACTTCAACAAGAAAGAACCAATTAGTTGGCATTAACACAAAATTCTGATGGGAAACTTGATAATATTCAGATTCTTCTAAAATCTGGAGCACTAGCTACTTGTCCACCACAAAGACAAACTTTTAAAGAAAAGTTAAACAAGTCGAGCTATTACAACTTTCCATTTAATCAAAAGTCAAGTCTCTCACATTTTTCCTTTTCATCCATTCCCATTGAATGAGAAGAGTGAAAGGGAACTTGATCATTTACAAATTATTAGTAAAAGGTGAGGTATGAGTTACGCAACGAATTCATTTACAAATTAATTCATAATTCCTTGTCCCCTTACCTTATTCCGAGGAGTGAAAAAGAGTAGAGTAACGAGATCCATAAGCTTTTCATTCCAACCTGCTGCTGCTGGGCTGTATTGGAATTTTCTATACAAATAAAGTATGACCACAGCCAAGACTCAATCAGCTACACAGCACTGCCAACTCTGCAGGAACAAATTGATGAATTGATGTAGTAACATTTCCCTTTGTATTAGCACTACACCTTGAAATTTGGGATAGCCCTCAATGGAAATAAACTATATTGGCCATTGCACAACTTTGATCCACATAATAATATCCACCATTAATGCATTGGGGTTCTACAATTGGCATTTAATTTTAACCACAATTTATCCTCAGAAAAGGGACGTTGATATCTCTCCAAATTCATTGCAAGCCTCAAATCTGGGCTTCCAAAGGAATTGCCACATTTCAAAACTGTTTGGTGAAACACTTAAATAACGCGAATCCCATATTTTGGTAAGATAATTTGTTTAAATAAATGAGGTGTGGATGCATTTTGTAAAAAAGTTGACTGCCAGCAATAAATTAAGATTTTGATATGTTGATGCATTTTTGATTGCCATTGGGGATGGAAGGTTTATAACATAAATGATTGGGACTGCGTTCCCTTGATTGCGTTATATGATGAGAATTGACTTTGTGGGAGTTTTCTAAGAGTAAGATAAAAGGATGGACTGGTTTTGATGAAGAACTCTTAACAAATTGGTCACAAGCCTTGATGACGCTGTCTCAGCAAAAGCAAATTCCTTCCCACCTCTAAACCTTCAAGTAAATCAGAATTTGAAAAATAATGAAATTTTACTTATTCACATCATCTGAGGTTTGCATTGGGTATAAATCCTTTCAAAATGATTGTCTTTCATTCTCAGCTTCCAATGTTATTCTAATGACTCAAATGGACCAGGAGTGTGATTTCCAAATAAAATGAGTCCATTAATGATCTATTGTGAGTGTAAGTGGATTTTATAGTGTTTCTATCCAGTTGCTTTACCAATGCAGTCAAGAAACATGCTTTGAGTAAACTATTTAGTTCACCTGAAAAATGACAAACGCCCATGACGCTTGTCTTCCTGGCTCTGGAGCTATAATCTGAATGAAAACGAGACAAGGGAGGGACACAGAGGCTTTTAATATTTCAGAACAATGGCTACATGTGAAATATTTCAGCTAAATAGTTCCTCTAAGTTGTACTCCAAAATTAAAATGAAAATTGGAATGAGAAAACATATAAATATATTAAATTGCTTTTTTTATGATTGTTTTAGTCTTAGCTTTAAGGGATATACATGTTTACTCATATATTATAATGTAATAAAATGTAATATATTGCAATGTATATTTTTCCCATACGGGTAAATGAGATGAAAACAAATTTAAAAAAATAAAAATTAAACAAAATTTTTCCAATTCAAGTGCTAAAAATGTGGAAGGATATTGTAGCAACGACACCACCTGTTCTGTTTATAAGTTTTCCATTATGTAAAGTCATGTACATAAAGAAGCATTTTTGGATTTGTAGTAGGAAACCTTGATTCCATCTTTTCTCTGAGTATAAATGAGCTTTAATTTGGCCAAGAGAAAGGCAGATGAGCAATGTTCTTGTTGCATCATGTCAACCATAAGGCTTACATACGAGTACGGGATGAGCTTATTAAAATTCTGGATAAAAAAGTTGACAAAATAAAAAAACAAATGAATTCGTCAACTCACACAATTTGCCCAGAATTTATGCCAAAGGGCCAGCAACTTTTGTTTATTGTGGTTTACATTTTCCAGTAAGGAATTAATTACAAAAATGTACAGACTTGAATTGGAAGCGTGCATTTTCTCATACATTTGAGAACAGGATTAATGTGCTTTGGTTTCACTCAATCCCCAATATTTCCTTTGTAGTATCACCTTAATGACTTTTATTGCTACTTTGGCTCACCAAATTTGTCGACTAATTCACCAACCTATTCCATTTGCTTGTAATCTTTTAATCTTCACTTAATGATGATGTTACAAGTCAAATGGGAGCTATTACAGCCACAATCAACCCACAAGAATCAATATTAAAAGCTTCATTATTATTAGCTTTATTATTATTCAACTAATTGGAGCCCCTATTTGCACGTGTAGGAAAAAGTTGTAGGGGAGACATAGTCCTAAAATAATTTAACCTACCTTTAAAACTCCTTCACCTCCGGCCCTCCCATGTGGATCACAATTAATTCAGCTATTCCCTTAATTTTGTAGTTTCATGTAAAAAAAAAGCTCAAAAACCGAACCTATGAGTTTGAGCTTAGAACTGAAAGTGAGACTGGGAAAAGAGGATTTGGATTCCCAATATCAACCAAGATGTGGATTTTATTCCATTGACAGGAAACTCATGCGCTTCTCACCCTTTGTCTCCAATTCTGTCATTCATCCGTCTAGTATCATTCACAATTCTTCCATTTATAAACATGCATCCAAATATTTCCTCATTTCCACATCTCTCATCTCATCATTTGAGATGTGAGGGGAATTATCATAATTTACATTTATACCTAACATAATTTCCCTCAACATGATTCAAATCTTCATCATCCTCCAATCTACAGATCCTTCTTCTTCCCATATTTTACATTATTTAAATCCATGAAAATCTCATCTCAACAAAAAACGTGACTACATCAAACAAAGAGGAATCCTTGCATCAATATCCATTAACTAACATCTCAGCACTTTAAAAGTGAACTTTCAATTGCTTCCAGTTCCATACATTCAAGATGAAACTGGAAGATGCCAACTTTATGAAGATAAATTGATGTGATTTACCTCCACCTCAACAAAATCAAGTACACAGCACCAACACTCTTGTATTTGGGTAAGATTAGCCCATTTATCAATCCAAGGAATTAACCAACAACTACATCAAAGTTCATGGAAATTCATGGAAATTCATTCAAATCCAACAATGCCCCATTGGCGTCTCCCATATTTTGAGAACAATGGAGAGCGGTAGTTGTGGCGGGAATACAACGGCCAGCACAGTTTCAGTTTACTTTTGTCCTTTGGAGAAGGGACTCCCGGTTTTTTAATTTTATTTTAATAATAACAAAATTTAATAAAAATAAAAATGAGTCAACAAGAGTCCTCCGATGTTAATAGACAAGTAAGGGGATGAGGGGGTGGGGTTGAAAGTAATTGAACCTCTATGTATTTTTTATATTTCAGGTAAGGAGGAGATCATCCATGATCCAACAAGTGAAAAAGGAAGGGATTAATTTGTTGAGAGGGGAAATATTAAGGGGACTACCACAATCCCTTCAACAGAATTTGGCAAGATTAAGTAATGGGGCTGGAAGGGGTTCTGTGAGTAAAAGAACACAGATATATCCAACCCCATCAACAACAGGGGCAACAACGACAAAGAAACAGATTAGCAGCATTCCAAGATCAAATTCAACATTCATGACGCCCTCTTCAACATTTTGTACTCCAGCGCAAGGACAGTATAGGACGCCTGGAAGTTTGAAAGCTTGGGGATCTGCAACAAATTTAACGTTAAGGGATGGTAAAAATTTTAAAGTACCTGGAACCAAGGATAGAGAGATATTGGGGGAATTAACCCATACCATTTATAACTACTTTCAAGCAAATGGAGTGTCTAATATGCTACCCCCTACTATTGGAGAATTTAAGAATATTTCTACAAACAATTTTCTCAACTTGATTACGGTATGGGTAGGAATAGGGTTAAAAAGATTATTAAGTAATGGAGCGCTTATTCTAGGTTGTCGGTCAACGCTTTGTGGGGCCACGATTTTTTAGACCCCCGGGTTCAACCGGAAAAGAAGATCCCACCGTTAAAATTGTCGAGTTGTCTAATATTTTAAAGTATCCATCTGCATTGTCAAAATCTCATTTGAAATCAGCCACAGCTCAACATTCGCGACCTTCCTGCTTGACATTTCTTGCATGGTTATGTTGTCGAGCTGAAGCAGCATATGCAACAGCCCCTGAAACACCGATGGATGATTTACTGAACAATGCTTTTCCTCAAATTGCGATGGAAAACTATTTGACTATTTATTACGCTGATCTCACTTCTGTCGAAGACTTTCAAGCAGTTGTGGAGGCTGAGCTGTTGAAATTTAAGCATAAAGTATCTGAGTTAATGGGCGAGAGTTGTTCAACAATTGAAGAGCTGAAGACTATTAAAATTGAGAAGGAAAAAAATTTACAAGAAATACTTGCCATGGCTGATCCCACGAAGGTATAGGTTTATTCATACTTGATGAGCAAATTGACTATTTATAAATATTAAAATTTTTAGGAAGTGCTAGAATTAACAGACGTCGTTAAAAAGAAAATTAATGAGACAAAGCGGAAAACTATATCAATAATTGAAGCCATCAGCGTTTGTCAAAATTTACATTCGGTGAAATCTCAAGCTGAAGCTTTGAGTAAGTTTCAAAACATAAATTTAAACTTGTATGTTATTTATTTTTATATGGCTCATTTTATATTTTAAGGAATGGAAATTCAATCGAAAACATCTGAAATTAAGAACTTGAAAGCCGAAATCGATAGTCAACCTATTGATAAAGCAACTGCTTTAAGAATGCAAAATGAAATCGAAGAGATTCGAAAACAACGAGATTGTTTGGCCACCATGAATGATAATTTGTACGAAGATTTGAAAATTAGAAAGAGAACATTGAATCAACTGGATATTAAGGTATGTGTGTATATAATTACATTGCAGTAATTCATATTTAAATTTAACTAAATTTAACTTACTAGTTTCGGCAAGTCGTGGCTCATTTCACAGTTGTGGAAAAGTTTAATTCCAGTTTATCGGTTTTACAAGTTGAAGGACTTGCTGTTCCTTTGAATCCCTTCTCTCCTGAAGAGTTGAATGATTGGCTAAATGTAAGTTTTACAAATCGTAGAGTATCTTGTTTGTACATTTTTTATTTAGGTGGTGTCTGACGCCCAAGAAAAGACTGAGAAAGCTACACACAGCGGATTGCAAGCGATCAAAAACGAAAAGCAGAAGATCCAAGATGCTTGCATTAGGGCGGAAGAGACCTTGGTAAATGTCAGCAGACAACTTGGAACTAAAAGAGCTTACACCAGCGCTGGAACAAAATTTCACACAGGCCAAGAGCGACAACGGAGCGAAGAAATAAACGTGTTGAAAACAGAATTGCAAAATACTGTTTGGGTTGTGCAGTCTAAAGAACTAGAAGTTGAAGATGTTCGAAAGCAATTGGAAGAAAAACAAAATGTACTAAAAGAAGCAAACGAAAAGTTAGTGTTTTGCTATTACTGACACACAATATAAAGATTTTATTCATCTCACAGCTATGAACAACTTTTGGAAAAGAAGAAGGGACTAGAAAAGCAGTTGGAAGCAAATCATGTCGGCTACCTAGATGCACAAACTGCACTATTATCAAATGCTAAGGTAATCATGTATTTTTTAAAGCAAGCAAAATTTAAATATTTCCCCCTTCAGGAAAAGTTTAAAAACTTACTCAAAGTTATGAAGAAGACCAAAGCAGCTCGAAATGAAATATTACGCGACTTGATGGAAAGTGTTCCTCCAGAGCTTTTGGAAGCAAGTAAAGAACTTCATGCAAAATATAAGTCAACCAATCGGAATCAATAGAATTTTTCAAAACACGCACATATGTACATGTATATATACAATTTAATTACAATTTAATTTTGCACTTTTGATACGTTTGTTACGTGTTCATCTTCCATTACATACATGAAGGATGTCCAGTATATAGTATTTATGATGGCAAACGATAATGGAAAAATTTTCCTTGAATAAATGTCCACTTTTGAAAATTTACTTCCTGCTGCTTTTTGCATCTTCCAAGGATCTTTCAACTGTTTTGCATACCAATGCAAAAATCTTTGGTATAATTTATCAGTAAATGTTTTTTGTTCAGCCTCCTCAGTCTCCTCATTTTGAGATGTGGGCTAATATTTAAATATGAAGACTCTGTTACAAAACGTGTTTCTAATTATTGCATCAACTTTTACCTTTTTTGATTCTGATTTTGTTATAATGTCTTTCATCATTTTGTCCATAAAATTGATATAGGCATATTCCACCATTGACGCAAACACAAAGGCAAAACATAAAATCACAAACCAGTCCAGAGCTGTGGCATAAGATGTTTTGGGCATTTGAGATCGACCCCCAAATCCCAGCGTTGTCATTGTTAGCACTGTTTTAAAAGATTAGGGTCGTGATGATGTCAATTATAGATTAAGTACTCTAACCCGTAGTGACGCCCAAGCTGACCCTTGCAGGAACAGCACTTGGATCAATCCAAAAACTCACCCAAGAACAGCTTACAATCAACTGTAATTTGAAATTATCATTGAACAGTACATTACCAAAGTATTTAACTGACAGTACAAGGAACATAAACTTGAAGCATAAAGTAGCCAGTGTGTCGTTTAAGATGAAAAAGTACAGTAACAACGGAAAAATTATCTGGAAATTTGTGTTTTAAATACAAAGACCAAAGTAGCACTATTACCTCCTCTATTAGATAAGCGAGTATCCTTTGAGAATGTTACACCCACCAAATCATACTGTGCTAAATTAACGTCTTCTTCAACTTGGACGGGTGTGCCATTTGACCACTCGTACAAGACGTCTCTATTACTATACCCATCTATTACAGTATTGGATAGAAATGGAGGTTTGCAATTTTAACTACCACAGCACTTACAACTTCCTATTTCAAGAGGACAGGATTGAGAATCTGAAATTTACTTTTTGAGCTCTTTCTTTTACATTTTAGTTTCAAACCTAAGGGGAATTTTCTAAGCTTCATTGGACATCTTGCTTTCACCGTTAGTCTATAATTTCTCATTCAAATCTGTTCAAATTGTGTTCCCTTGAGACTGGAACCTACCTCATGGAATACATCATTTTTCCATCATCCCTCAGCCTCAGAAATTTATTTGGAACGGTGATACCTTAATGAAGATATTTAGGTTAAAATTTCTCATTTTTTTCTCAAATGTGTAAACATACTGTGTAGATAAGATCTTTTTCCATTGAGGAAATAAGTGTCTGGCTGTACAAATAGAATTATAAAATGCAAGTTAGAGTAGAAGCAATAATTAAGTTGTAACTTCCAACCTTCCAAACTTTCTCCAAGAAAAGCCAATTCATAGAAAATTCTGTTAGTCCACTTATATTGAATTGAAGTCGGCTAACCAAAGGGACGGTGTATGCTACCATTAATTAATTTCATGAATCTCATACCTGTCCACCCACTCTTGTCTGAAATAAACATCCATGCTATAACTCTATGAAAAGGAACAAATAAATAGGCTTTTTTAGAAAACAATTGCATACAAGTGTAACTCACCTCTTCACTTTCTGTAATTGGTCCCATACTTTTGACCATCATGTTGACCGTGATCTTTACAGCATCACCTTTTTATGAAGAACAAAGTTAACATTAATTTCCAGGGTGCTGGTGATGAGTTGTAGTAAATAAATTAATCTGTCATCATAAAACCATACGGCACTCTATTGCATGCAATAATTTTTATCTTTTAATACGAGCAATCAACTAGTTCAAAACTCTAGAATTTTTTGGCAAGAGCCCTTTACTACTACTAGAAGATGTGGTTGCTTTGCTCATACATAATTTAATAGCCTCTCTTCATCACCGCCCTTTAAATTTACAATTATAGTAGAGAGGAATCAGTTAATAGATTTATTTCCGGACAAACCTCCGAAAGATGGACGGATTCTTTTATCATATTTATCCTCTCTTAACAAATTGTCCAGTACAGAGGTCACATCCTTGGAAAGTCTTTTGTTGTAGCGTAATTGTTGGGGCTCCACGGTATGAATCAAGTTGTTCAAAAGGACGGAATAAAACAATAGATTCATCCTTTGAATTAATTGAGAAGAACAGAGTTTGTTCCTCATACAATTTATCCTCTCTTAACTATATTATCCCATTTCTATGAGAAAAAGGATTTGATCTTGAGATAATCAGCTTTCCAATCATTACTACACTTGAACGAAATCCAATTTTCCTCAATAGGAATCCCAACAAAGACTTTATGCAAATCTTTATTTCCAGGATTAAAATTCTCACAATTGTTCACCCACTGTTCCCCTAACTCTTTCTAAGGAGTTGTGGATTGGAGGAATGTGTGTTCAGCATTTTGATACTCCAATCCTTTCTTTGGAATCAACCTGCACACACCAAGAGAATCATGATAAGATATTTAAAGCTAAATTTGCCAACCAATCTTTGTACCAACACAAACCAGATGAAGATGAGAGATCGCGACTTTGTCTTTTTGGCAGGGTGCGCTAATGTGATGCGGTAATAAGTAAAGATTACAAGATTTTTTGTAAAAAAATGGAGACGGAAGTAAGGCAGGAAGGTTGGTTCGTCATCTGCTCAGGACAGAGATTTACTGTTTATAAATTGAATTCAAAATTATATCTTGGGGCTGCAAAAGGATGCGGTAATTTATGGCGTGGGTTCGCATTCCTTCTTAATTTAAACACTTTCCCCCATACGACTCAAAAATGACAATCAGTACAAGTTAGTGTACCTAAATACATCCATGCTCCTCAATACAATTACATAGCTCATGCCATTCTAACCCAACACTACTGCATCCTTCAATTACATTCTTTTTAATGAAATGCTTTTAATGAGGACAATCCTGAGTCATTGGAGCGTCCCTTGAGTGCTCCTGTCTTTAAATCAAAGTTCAGCACGTTCCCCACATTTGTTAAACTCAATATGAAAAGGAAGAAATGAGAACAAGCGTAAATGAGTTAGAGACTTATCATCTAATCCACTTATCCACAACCATCCACCTTTTTAGTTGGTTATAGAGAGAAGTGGTTTCGGATTTTGGAGTCATGAACTCATCTTCACTTCACCAAACTAACGTTGATGTGTTCCTCTAATAAAAAAAAACATTCCCAGGTCTTTTTACAAAACCGCATCTCATCCTCATATCACTTCCGCCGTCCAAACAAGAACCATTTCCGTACAATTAAAATAATTATTCATTACATTGGATCCAAGTGACAGGTGAAGTTAGGTTCCAGTTATCTTACCTCAAAAACTAGAGTTGCTAAGATTTGAAAACAAAAATCTTCAATCTTCCCTGCTTGACCTAGTTTGAAATTGCTCGATTTAGTACAAATTGAGTTACATTGTTACATATGTACATAGATAGTTTACAGGATGCTAATTGTAAAATGAAAGTGATTCTGAGGAGAGTGTAATTTTAAGTGCTAATTAGTACTTGGGAACGTCATGGAATTTAAGCGATTTTAAAGTTATCGGGTAAAATGCCAAAAACACTAATTTTGAGTCAACAAGAACAAATCAATCGTTTAAGTTTGGAGAAAGTTTGGGAAGACTGGGATAGATGATAAGTAAAGACTTTGTACATTGTATCTTCTCAGGTTACATAACGAAATGGAACTGTCAGGTTTCAAATTTCATGACACTGATTAAATAATATGGGGTGTGAATTTTATTATCCAGTGTTAGTTGGTCATTCAATTATTAGCTAGTTGGTTATTAATGCAATCAATAACTCGTAAATTTGACATGATCCAATATATTTAAGTTTCTGGATGGAGATGAATAAGAAAGCCAACAATTAGTTGGTTTGATATCAACTTGTTACCATAATGTGGATTATCAATTGTACCTTCCACATTTTCTGGATACTCTTTGTTCAAAGGTATTTATGTTCATCACAAATATTTTTCTAACAATGCCAACAATTATTCATTAATCCTGCCAAATCAAGTCTTTGTGGTCATGGCATACTAAAGATACTTGATTGATTTATGAAGATTACAAATGACACACAACATTAAAACCACATAATTCTTTTAGAGTACAACAATATGTGACAAAATGCAGACACCGTGAAAGAATTTTTTTTCATTACAGAGTTTCATTAAATATTTAATTTGCAAGTTAGGCCACGAAATTATCTAATTGTTTTTTATCAAAGTATCAAAGAATTGTCGGTTTTGTTGGTGCTTTATTACACTAGAGTTTCCCAGAAAATCAGGAATTAAAGTTGTAGTTTGTCAAAAGTAAAAATAAATCTGTTCGATCGAGGTTTTAAAAGCACCTCTGAGATCAATTGAATTTAAAAAGTTAAATGTACCATTCATCAACGAAAATGAGCATGATATCACACACATGTCAATTTGAATGCCAATAAAATCCTGCAATTTAAAATTAATGATTTATCGGAGATTAATTAAATATTGATGATAACTTGGATGATAATTCCATAATTAGCTTGGTAACAATTTTTGAAAAATTACGAATTGCCACTGGGTAGCAAATAACTAGAAAAATTTAACGACATCCTAACATGATTCCATTTATGATATTTAGTTGTGAAAAAAGCCTTGTTTTTCAACAGCGTGACAACAGACAGGATTTTAGAATCCAATCAGATAAAACATGATGACAACACAACTCTCTTGATTTCAAGAATGCTCAAGAACTATGATATTCGCCTACGTCCTAAATTTGGAGGTATTTGATCCGTCTCTTCTTCCTAATTGAAAAGCACACATATATTTCAGCGGATCCTCTGTATATTGGAATGGACGTGACTATTGCAAGTTTTGATGATATTTCTGAAGTCAACATGGTATTCCAAATTCCGTTTACTAAAGGATATTAGTAAAACATGTTCTTTTAGGAATACACTATTACACTTTATTTAAATCAGTATTGGAAAGATGAGCGGCTAGCATTTAGCACAAAGGATTTGATGGTCACACTTTCTGGTGATTTTGCAGAGAAAATTTGGGTCCCAGATACTTTCTTTGCAAACGACAAAAACAGGTAGTGAACATGTTTACATGCTTCTAATAATAATGTTCACCCTGTTTTCCTAGCTTTTTGCATGATGTTACAGAGAAAAATAAAATGATTCGTCTATCAGGAGATGGTAGCATAAACTATGGGATGCGATTTACAACTACTCTGTCCTGTATGATGGATCTTCGCTTTTTCCCGTAATGCAAATGAATCTGCTATTTCCTAATGCAACCTACCTGTTGTATAATTAATTATAGAATGGATGCACAAAACTGTACTGTTGAGATTGAAAGCTGTAAGATGTATGACAACGTTGATTGTGCTGAAATAAAGATATTGTAGATGGGTACACAGTGGCGGATGTGGTCATGTATTGGAAAGCTCCTGGGGTCCAAGGTGTTGAAAATATTAGCTTACAGCAATACCGCATTGCTGCTCATGAAACGAATGATAAACTAGAGAAATTAGCAACCGGGGTCTACCAAAGGCTTTCACTTTCCTTCGATTTAAAAAGAAATGTTGGTTATTTTATTTTCCAAACTTACCTTCCTTCCATTCTTATAGTGATGCTATCATGGGTCTCATTCTGGATAAATCATGAGTCCTCTCCAGCAAGAGTTACGCTGGGTAAATATTTACTTAGTAGAATAACAGTATAATCATCAGTCAAGTTGTCGTTCAATTTCAGGGATAACAACCGTCTTGACAATGACGACAATTAGTATAAACATGCGATACTCTTTGCCTAAAATTTCATATGTTAAGGCAATCGATATTTATCTTGTGATGTGCTTTGTATTCGTATTTGCTGCTCTTTTAGAATATGCTGCTGTCAATTTCCACTATTGGGAGTCAAAAGGAGCTACAGCAAAGAAGGCTGTGAAATTGGCAAAAAAAGCAAAAGCTCAAGCTCAAGCTTTACTTCGAAAACGCAGCAAGAAGAACAAAGACAAAAGCAATATGACCAAATCCCGTGTCTTCTTCAACTCTGTATTTAAAAAAAGAAGGAAAAAAGCCTCAAAAATAGACACCCCAGTTCCACAAGTTTCTATTGAGATCTGCAGTGACGTTCCATCCTCTTCCTCCCCATCCCCTTCAACTTGTATGGCATCAAATTTAGCACTTCCAGCAATTCCTCCAAAGCAGGAACAAAAGAGCAAAGAAATATCAAAAGAGCTGCTTTCTCTTACTCCAATTACAACACAACCAAAATTAAGTTTTATGGAAGTTAAGGATGTTGGAGGATTAGCTGTTCCAGCTACAAGAATGCTTCGTAGTACAAGTTTCTCTGGAACTTCTGCCGTTGAGCATCCAACACATTTGACAATGGTTCATCCACCTGGTCCAAGTTTCTTGCATTTTCCTAAAGTTCCTAAAAGGCGTCCAACTTGGAAACAACGACGAGAAGAATTTACTCAAAACGTGAAACAAAAATCTCGTTACATTCAGCAGCGTTTGCCCTCTGCTCAAAAAGATGTAAACGTTATTGACCAATTTTCAAAAATTGTATTTCCCATTTCCTTTTTTATATTTAATGCAGGATACTGGAGTTATTATATGATTAGTTCTAATTCTCCTCGTAAATGATTTTATACGTTGTGGAAATTACAAGAAATATTATAAATATTATTTATCAACATGAGACGCAGAAGCTAAATATGTCTTTTTTATAACATCCAAGCAAATCTCATCTTCATCATCCAAGTTCCATCCTATATCTCATTCGACCTCATTTGTATGACTTATATTAACCTAATTAATAATGCAGGATGGAAATGCTGGAAAAATGGAGCCTAGACATTAAGATAAGAAACAAGATGGCAACCTTTATCACCTTGTATTAAACCATTTTATCCTTGAGTTGATTCTGTTATACGCTCATATTGTGGTGATTGTTACAAGAAGTTTGGTCGTCAGGTTGCATTGCATTATTATTAAAGCACACTACAACAGTATTTACACAACTGTAGCTACAAACATTTTTCAACCTTAGTCAGACTGAGTATTTGAAAAATAAGTGTGATGTGATGTTGTCATCCAAGTACAATCATCATATACCTCATTATGGCGTATTCACAAAATATTTACATATTATAAACCATACAAACTCCTTCCTCCATGTATATGGGCTGTAATTTTATGGATGAATTTCTTGAGCTGGAAATTAAAACAAAAATGTGGTGGGCAGATGCTATTGCCTTTTAAGAAGACGCACGTGTGTTTTCCTTAAAGAATGCAGCCTCAAGATATGAAAGATATATTGGCAAGAATGATATTGGGAGTGGGGCGGATTCCTGTAGCTGTGGAATCATAAAATCCTAGGGGTCAACAATAAAGGTTATATAACAATGACAATTAGCCCTTTTCCCACCCTCTCCCTTTATTTGAAACTCATGAACAAAATTATATTCTGATTGAACATCAAGTGGAAACTATGCAAATATCACGGGAAAATGGAAATATAGAGCATTTATCAAGTTTCTATTTTTAGGACTTGTTGCTTTAATTTGGAAACCTTAAAAGTTGGGCTTTTTCTCGCTCCTATACATCTACATACATCTGCATTTTAGCTGTGAAACAACAAGATTTTGTAGTATAAAATCCTCAATCCTATTGGGTTTTTGGGTTGTGGTCGTTTATGACTTCATCTCCTTTTGGTCTGAGTTACTTGCAAAGATTCAGTTTGTTTTTGAGCAGTAGTAGAGAACAAAGCGGTGAGAATAGATCTCAAGACCACAAGTGAAATACAAGTAAACAACAACACATTTTTATCAAGAGCATACAAGCAAAACAAAATTGTGAGTCAACAGCATAAACCTTTGAGTTTTTTTGAGGAATTGAAGTTGTTTTTTTAAAGAAACTTCATCATGTTGAATCCCATGTGCTGTATTTCGCCAAGGATTGGCGCATTCGTCTTTGGTATACTTGATCTGGTAATAATAGAAACAAAACAAAACAACACAGTCTCAACTAAAAATCTTTAATAATTTATGTAATTTTCAGATCATAAGCGCACCCTTTGCTTATGACTCAATTAGAGCTTTGGTGAACAGCAAATTTGATTACAGTAAATTATATGTTAAAAGAATGAATGGAGGTGAGAGGGAGGTTTCTAATACAAGTTGATTTTTTCCAGCTCGTCTCTTGGATTGCATCTTATGCGTTGTTCTGGTCATCCTTGCCTTACTTCTTTTGTTTGGTGCTATCCAGGTAAGGAGATGATACATGATTGATCGCATTTGATAAATATAGCAATAGTCAGAGTCAGACAAGATCCATTTGTCATCCCAACTATTCCTACTAATCTTATCTTTAAGATGCGCATAGGATTTATTATTATAGCTTTGAGACAATGATGTACATACATACATAGTAGAATGCGTAAGAGGGAACTGGGAACTAGTGGAAATGTTATTTTCGGATGGGAAATCAAAATAAACATTTGAAGGGATTCCATCATTGCATTTACATAGACGCTATCTCTACAACAACTATTTACAAAGCATGAATAATATCATGAAAACCTCAAGGCTAAATGATGTGATGGGATAAAGTTGTACAATGATGTAATACAATATCCAAGTCATGACATCAATTATGATATTCTGGATATGGATAAATGAAACTTGCATGGCCTTGACTTAGACATGTGGAATTATATTTTACACGAACAACTTTAACGATCCTCTAATTGTTTGCAGAAATCTGCAGAAAATATTCGGATGTGGCTCATGATTTGGATTGTTTTCATCATCCTTTGGATCATTCTCAGTGTTTTACAAGTCTCAACCAATTCTCAAGCTGTGGACTGGGTTAAAGGTTCCAGTTTGGGCATTGTTCTTCTCTTCATTTATCAAGTTTGGGTCGTCTGTAAGTATTTTCATAAGATAAATTTCATGAATGTATTTAAACATTTTTTGTTTAATAGATGCATATCTTATTGAGCTGAGACAAGGATCAAGCGGCCTTACTTATTGCCCTGCCCAAGTTGTCTAAAATCATTAGCTACAAAATGAAATAACAAATTCCCTGCCTTTCAAAATTTTGCATATTATACATATAACATTTCCATTTCCCTCCAGATCTTGTTGTTAATTTTTCAAACTTTAAATTTCAAGAAATTACAGGTTATTGTTATCATCATGTTATCATCATGAGAAATTGAATTCTGTTAAGTTTGAAATGAATCCCTACTTTTTTTTTTAAATTTATGATTTGAGTATGTATAATATTTTGTCGTCACTCAAAATGTTACCGAATTTCTTGTAATCCTTATAATTTCTGATTCTAACAGTTTATGTTTGAATATATAGAATACGCAATTAATACTTTGAAGTAATGCTAAGTAAAAGCTGAATAATTGTTTCTTGCTACTTCCAATTAAATATTACAATAAATATGCCTTTAATTATATTAAGAATTAACTTTGTCATTAATTAGTACACCTTGGTTATCATCATTTATTTATTTAGCTATATGATTCAAACAATGACATACAAATGGAGTGAATCAGAAGAGATGACCTACTGTATGACATAAATGTTATGTTAATTTCCTAAGTTATGAATTTCATGAATCATGCATGTTAATAATATTCGAATGAGGTAGGTCTTGTGAGATCATTTATTGCGGAAATTGTAGTTTTTACAATTATTTGACATTCTCAAACTTAATATTGACACGAGGTTAATTATTATATTGATACACCTGAGAATGAATTTACATAAAAATATTAAAAAAGACTTAAGTTCACAATGTTGCGACCAGAATGGGTAATTCTTCACTAGCAATTCAGATTCACACAAAATAGGTTGGGATTTATAACTTTTTAAATGCAGCCCAAGACATCATCAAGTTTCCTTCAAGAAAACAAAATAACTTTAAAAAAATGACAAAGAACAACGATCCTTACGATTTTATAAATCCTGTTATATTTTTTACGGCAGTTTCCAGTTCATGCTGTTTTGCGAGCTTCAAAAAACGCAGTGCATTCTCATGGGTGCATGCAGAGGCTAAAGTTCGATCGCAAAACTCCTTCAACAATGGGAGATTATACTACAACAGGTAATTGATAAGGTGAGCAATGATAAAAATATTTACAGTAAGATTGATCTTACCTTATCCACACAGTAAATTACTTCTTCACATTTGGTGGTCCAATTTTCATCCAAACTCCCAGTGTACATGAAAGCCAAGATGAATTTCAACGTTTGACCACTAATATCAGAAATATTGACAATTCCCGTCCCTGACTCCATCATGTTGGCTCTGAACATGGCATTAAAGACTGAACTCCGAGCTGCAATTAACGAAGAAATGGAATAACTTGTGAGATGCAACGTTTAGTTACCGGACAAAACGGTCTTATGAGCTGGAAGAGAGATGCCATCACTCCCAATAAGCGTCACATCCGCATGAGCTCCAGTATTTAACAACAAGCCCAATTCAAGACCAATCTCTTGACAACCTCGAGCTGTGAGGACGTCCCGAGACATTGTGTCTAATCTCATGTTGGTTTGACGGGAGTAGAGGATGAATTTTATGTAGATCGGCAAAGTATCTCCAACCAAGGCCCCGGTTGAATGCATACATAATTTTGAAACTGGGCAAATGCTACTCCAACCCCAATCAGCCACGGAACTCTGAAAATTCTGAATAATAATGGATTGATAACAATAGGAGGGATGGGCTTACCATCTTGACCACTTCAGTCTCTGTAGAAAAAAAGAGGAAAGTGTAATTAGCATTGGATATCGTGGAATTGAAATTATGTGAATAACCTCACCTAAATTCACAACGTCGGATCCACCCCCAACATTTCTAATTATGGTGTCATACTTGACGAAAACTTCGGAGGCTCCTGACGTATTTTCGATGAGTTTTAAATAAATTCCAAAATCATCATCATTCCTTCGAATGAAAAAAGACCATTTGGAACTCATCCCAATGGATTGACCAGCATCAAAATCAACTCCGAGATCTTTAAATGAATCCTTCATTTGAGATAAAGCTCTAAAATTCCTTAGTTCCCATTTGATCTCTTTGATGTCATGGGACAACTGCATAAGGTTTCATTGTTTATTATACATGCAAGTAATTTCATGGGGGGGGGGGGGGTCATACCTCCGTCGAAAATTTAAAATCGGGATCCTTAATTTTGGTCTTATCCTCATTTTGAACTTTATTTGGATTTCGACCATTTCTATGTTCCGGATCTTGTTGTAGAATTGCTCTTATACGGTGTGAAGGGACAACGGGTAATTGTGGAGAAACTCGGGATGGTTGTCTTCGAAGAGTGGGTGCCATGTTTTGACGGAATTGAAAAATGTTTAATCGGAAACTCAAATTTTAAAAACAATAAAATGAGAAGGCTAACAATATAGTTTCGCTTTAGCTGCCAGTCTCTAACTGTGACCTTCAGGAATGTTTGTGAATGTAAGTATGTACTCCTTGAACAATGGTTATCTTGACATTTGCATTTAAATCATTTGAGTATCTGCATAAAGAATTGACGGTTAAGAAGGATGGTTTATTCCTTATGAGTCATTGGTTTATTGGCATTTGGCATTACATATATTTTATCACTAAGGAAGGACCAGAGATGGGCAAAATTAACAAAATACTTTTTTCTCAAAATACAAAATACCAAGTACACACGCTTTTGAGAAAGCATCCAAAATACAAATACCAAATACTTCCCCATAGCTGATTTTCAAAATACAAAATACTTTACAAAATTTTTGTTTTTCAAAATGCAAAATACAAAATAGTATTTAAAATACTTTTCAAAATACGAAATACTTTGAAAATAGGAAAAAAGTAGATTTGTCAATTTAATTCATAAAACAGTTTGAAAATAGGAAAAAAGTAGATTTGTAAATTTAATTCATAAAACAGTTTATTGAATGAGGCAGAAAATAAGTTAAAATCGTTTTATTCACTTTCAGCAGGGTTAGTTTTTCAAAAATGTCATCATTGAGACGCCGACGTTTAGGTGACAGTATCATTTTAGAATAATTAAACAATCTCTCGACTGGTCCTGACGAAGGTAG
>JAAOWG010000326.1:0-23355 GCA_036491945.1 Paranurophorus simplex
TTTCTCTGGAAGTATGAATTTTGGTACACCCTGGAATAGGTTGGAATTTATTGAAATGTATCCTACAACTATACAAGTAGAGTTGAGTTGGAGGATTCCATTCCAAAGTGAAATAGTTTAGCTCTATACATTACAAAGGGAAAGGTAAAAAAGAAACCTTATTTACCTTGTAAAACCAGGCTCCACTTCTCTTTATCAGTTCTCGATTCTCGGAACAGATTTTACAAAGTCGAATTACGGAATCCTTCGTTCCAGGACCACTCATGCTAGACACATGTGACAGTTCTACAACACATTTCCGGCAAACTGCCTGCGCAAAGATAAAATCATTTGTTATACTATCAAATACAATCTACCATTTTCATTTTATGCACATAAATTATTCAGCATATTCATTAGGAACGAAACTTTATAGATGACTTTAACAATACATTTACATTTAGAGAAGCATTACAAATGAGAGGAGTTGACAGCAACTCCTCTCATGTATGGGAAGTATTCAATCCTAGTACTTGACACAATATTATATGTACTTTTTATCAATAAACTTTCATGATTCATTTGACTCAAAAATATTTATGACGCAGGTCAATTAAATCCAGTTCAAAACTCATATATGTAATAACCGTCAACCCGGTTGCCCTTATAAATTTTTAGATTTGCCAATACAGTTGACGGGGTTGAGTGCTTTCACCATAAACCACCATTAATGGGGCTGCAATAAATACATAATATTTCAACTTGATCTCCAAAATGAAGTTACAACACTATCAGACTCAGGATAAAACGCCACAATTAAATACAAACTTATACTGCAGATCCTTAAAGTAGAAATAGGCAACAACACCTTAAGTGCTAAAGCTGAAAATCCTCTAACTACCAAAGACCTTAGTAATTAACTTGACAATAAATGTGATGAAGTTTATGATCTCCTCAATCCAGCAAATGAAACTAAATAACTTTAATAATGAAACCATTATTTTTTCCTTCCTTTTCCTTCATTTCTCACCTTATTGCAATCACAACATTTGTAATTTGATCTCCCAAATACAGAGATGCCAAAGGAATCACCACAAAGGATGCAATCCGTAACCCCATTCCCACTCGCCAATTTCTTCAAACTTTCCAATCTGTCCACCAATTTCCTGTAAAACAACAACAACATTTGTACCCTCTTTGAATACGTAGATAGATAACTAAAGTATTTTTGTTCTTTGAAGGGCAGGACACGGCATGAGATCTCATTTAGAGAATAAGGAGAGGCGAGAGAAAAAAAGAAAGAAAATGTCAATCCCAAACCTTCCATACCATTTGAGAAAGTACTATAAGGATACAATTTATCTGTTTGTAGAAAGTGGAAAATCTGATCACACACCAAGGGACAACTACAGCCAGCATGCAGTAGGCCAAAACCCTATTTTCTCCATATGTTTTCTTTCATTCAACACAGATTCAACATCTACAGAGAAAGCATCACGGAAAGCATTTATCAGCTAATTGCAAGTACAAAAAAAGGAAATGGAAAAAAGATGATTTAATAAAAAAAATCGTGGGTGAGAGTGGGTTGATGAGTGGGTGGATCATGGAGGTGAAAAACACATCAATATGCATAATAAAGTGAACCTATATTTAATCAATATGACAAAAATGAAGCTGCATACATACTTACATCTGCTCAATCAAAAGTAAACCAAGGATAGATAGAACTCAATCGTATTTGTTGATTTGAATCTTTGCTGCTTTCTCTTTGAAACATTCCAAATAATCTTTTGCATTTATTCAAAAAGCCAGCAACAAAACCCTTATTACTCTAAATGCAGATAAAGTTTTGACCAAATTCCACCAATCCTGGTTCACGAGTACATAAATAGCAATCAGTCCTTCAGGGATTTCAAATGACAACGTTGAGAGCAAGGACTAAAATCGACAAGAATTGTTAATGCATTTTTTATCCTCCATCGAAACTGTCATCCTTGATTAAATAGCCTTAAGAAATACTTTAAGAAGGAAATTATAACTTCTGACACTGGTAAATGAACAAAGACCTTTTTTTATTTTCACTCGATCATATCTGCATAAAAGTAAAGAGTGTTCTAGGTGTAGTGAAATTATTTCATCATAATGGATGAAAACTTTGTTTGCATAACAGCTTGCCAACTAAATATAGAAGAATTAATCAGTTTTTCCTCTGTTATAAACGGAACAACTGGAAAACAAAACAGTTTCCAAGAACTGAAAATATTTATTAAAATTCCTCATGGGCTAACAATTTCTTTCTACAAAGCTCGTGAGAGATGATGAATATTTTGCATCATTGTAGCATTTTCAAAAAGGTTGTTAAAATTCACTTCAGAATCATATAAGAACCATTCATATCATTAAACATTTATCATTAGCTTTCTATGCTCAATTGTTTGTAGAAAAAGTTTAGCTCACACTGTGGTTGGGTCTGATTGTTCAATTTTTTTTTATATTTGATCCAATGAATTGGTTTATAATTATTCCCTTGGTGGATCATTAGGGGAAGAATACATAAACTAATTCCCATCTCACCTTACGGATTACTCAACTAACCAAAGATGTAAACTAATTCAATGTTAAAAGGGTTAAAAGGAATTCAAAAAAAAGGAGAAAAGTCTTTTGAGTAAATGCTGCAGTTGTTTATTATGGGAATAAAAGGATTTGGAGCATAAAAGTAAGTAATATGCAGGTTGTCAATGATAACATTATATACAAGGATATTAAATACCTTGATAAAATATATTTAGCATCAAAAATTTGGGCCTGGATATTTTATCGATTAGCATGCACATCATTATAAAGCATAGAGAAGGGGAGGAATAGATTGGAAGGGTTACAATAGATCATAAATGTAAGCATAATAATTCCTCAAGCTATTTTTTAAATCCGCTTACCCAACACGCTTCTGTTCTGAAAGATCCAACTCTTCTGCTTTCTTGACAACTGAAATAATCATTTGCTGTTCCGTCTCAGTTAGGGGTTGAGGTTTTGGATAGGTGCTGAACTGGCTTGTTTTCACAGACCATCCTGTTCTCAACCTGATAATGAATGAACGTAGCTATTCAAAACACATTCAACTCTTTTATGATACTTTGTACGTACTTGGCTCTCAATGCAAGTTGTCGATCGTTTGGGCACACCCATGGGGTCTTTGGCCCTTTAAGTCCAAAATCAGACATTTGGGTTCTACTTTCTTGAGGGAACAAGGCTTTTGGGTTTTCCATGAAGCCACTGCCAGCCTCCAATGTTTCTAACACTCATTCATATTACATGGAATATTGCAGCAAGGGAATGTGTTAATTAGCACAAGTACATTCTTAATTTCCTCTCCTCCGAAATCACAATCACTTAACTAAACTTTCCTTTGTTTCGAGTTTTCAAGGCTCAACTTTTAGTTATTCAACAACATCAAATTTATTTTATGCAACAGGCAAAAAAGGGCTCCATATCCCTTTGAAATCAACTCCTCTTTGGCATCTAAAAGTGTAATAAAGATCTCAAGTTTTTTTTAAAGCAAGAGAAACTCCTTCAAAAGGTTAGGCTTTGAATTACAATATATTTTGTAAGCTTGAAAGTGGAATGATTTTAATTAAAAAATCACAAAGCTTTTTCCTCCAATTCATGATTGCCTGGCTATAGTGATAATTTATAATGATGTAACTACATATTAAATAATTGTTGCACTAGTTGTTGTTTGCCTCCCTTATTTCCAGATTTCATGAAATATGTCATTCTATTTCATCCAATTCCAGACGAATATTCCAGAACTTGCTCCATCAATTCCAATGTAATAAACAATGACTTTTGTATGCAAATAAAGTGAAAGTTACCTCTTTATGAATAAAATCCTTACTTTCTTGTCAATCTCAACTGGAAAATCTAACTAATTCCATCAAACATTTCAAGACGAATGGAAACTTATTCCGATAGTGACTCGTGCAATGTTTTATCTGTGAAAGATTCTCGGGAAGAAAAGAAGCAAAAGGACTAGACGAAAACTGTACGAGTCATTTTATACAAATTATCCTTCTTCTTCTTATCCTATCCAAACAGTTCAAAATTGAAAAACATATAACCCAAATCTTCCAACGGATATGCAGAAACTATGTAGAGTATTGGTCTAAATTTAATAATAAACTTTACATTGCTAAAACCACCACAAATGGAAAGTGTCAATATGAAAAATGGAAAAAAATCCACTTGAACCAACTACCCAACAAATGATATAGAATACTGAAGCATCCAAACACAAAAGAATGACAAGTTTTATATGACAACTAAATATTGTTGAGAATTCAAGAGAAGGGAACAACAAGTTGTCTAAAGCCAACTGACACGGCCCATCTACTTCAAAAAAACTATCATTTTCTACACACACGGAAAAAGTTTCATATAAATGGGATTCAAGATGACATTCAAGATGATGTATTTACAATACAAACCACGTATGCATGCACACGGATCTATTTCTTCGAAAATACCCAGCTCTGGAATTTACTGGAATTTTATCTTTCTCCAGTAATCAACTCGGAAATTTATCGTACGTATCATATCAACACACTTTTGAAACAAAGCCGGGACTCTTGCAAAATTCACCATCAATAAAAAAAAACCAAAAGAAAAAGGTGCATGTTTCCAATTAAATGTGAATTTTTTTTGAAAGGGAAATTGCTTTGTGGGAATAAAAGTATCTTTTTTTGTTCATCCATCGATTTGGTGGAAGAGCAAGGCTAATAAAGTATGTACAAAGTTAGCTCATTCCTCATCAAAAAGTTGAGGTTATAATATGGGCCAACTTTTACTTTTTCAAGTATAATATTAGATTTGCAACTTTGTAAAATGCTCAAATGTCTATGAGGCTGTAATTAAGAGCAATTACATGATTCATAAAGTATGAAATGAATCAAGTTTCAAAGTTGAATTCCTCCAAATAACCCTGAACTCCTGATCTTCTCAAAGAAGGCATTGAGAAAGTACAAATAACGCTTCTCATCTATTCCAACCAACTGGAATATTTTTTTTATGAAATTTCCATTGAATCTCATTTGTAGCCAACGGTTCAAACTCAATTTCTAAAACCAGACAAACCGCAAGGACGAGCAAATGTTTTGTTGTCCTTCACAATGAAATTATGTTTAATTAATTATCATCCTTGTTCAGCTCCACTGACAGTGATGGTCTGATAAATAAATTGTAAGGATGTAAACAATAATAGGAACAAGTGGTTTGAGCATGGGAAGCCGGTAATTGGATTGATACAAAGATTTCAGAGCTTCCTTATAAAATCACAAGATTTACAACCTATTTGTAAACCCACAAACTAGGCTAAAAACCTCCTTAATGTTTTAGACAATGAATAACAAACCAATCATGAAATAATGCAACTAATGAGGCTTTTAAAATTGCAGAGACAAAAACTTCATTTACCCAAGGATTGAGCAAACATACTTTTCATTCCAACAAATGAAAAGAGTTGAAGCAGGCAGCTGCTGGATTTTTCTAGCTTCACAATGTCCTCCAAAAGTTTCCTTCCCTTTAAATTTCCACTAAATTATAATAATGTTCCAAGAGTTGGGCAATAGCAGCACCACACCCAATCAATCCACTATTTTCCATTGTCTTGTGTATTTCATGGGGTGAGGAAAGTCGATAACTTTTCCGATATGAAATTAATATGAAAAAAAGCCAGGATATAAATCAAATTAGTATTAGCTACTCTACAAGTTGTACAAGTGGGTCGTTATCTCAAGTGCAATATATCTTTTTCCCTTCAAATGGAGTTGGACCAAACCTAACCCAGCTCCAGACAACAACTAAACTCTCAAACAGTGCAACAGGCTGGAGAAAGACCAAACATGGCTTTATACCCACTTTCTTCCTTTCTTCTTGCAATTCCTACAAAATCATCCAATGTTTTACTCTCATATCCTCCTGGTGGGGTTTCAACAGTCAATATATACAGCATGTTTCAAAATTAGGTGCATCACCCACCATATAAATATGTTGTCCAGCAATTTAAAACATCCTTGGGTGATGCACCTCATTTTGAAACATGCTGTATACAGGGGGCCTGGGGATTTCCTATAAATAAATATAACAACCATTGTAGTAATCAACAGTTCTTTCCCATTTAGACAGGAATATTGAGGTTTAGAGATAACAGAGAAACACATAGAAATCATTACATTATACCATTCAATGGACAAACTTGGGCAATGTACAAAACCCAACAACAACATGTTATAAGCATTTCAATAGAATCTCAAAATGTGGGGATTAGCTCATTATTAAATTTAAGCAGTTTGGAATTTAACCAATTGTAGCAGAATGCAGTTAAGGTTCAAAGCAAAAAGAAACAAATCATTAAATTATGTACAAGCTTTCTCAACTTGAGCCATTTGGGACAATAAGAGGAATACATATGTATAAGAAACCAAGTATGGTTTGGAAAACACTAGAATATTTTAATCAGGATATATGTGACTAACAGTTTCTATCCTTTCCTCCAACCAAATCTGATTAACACGTTCTATTTACAGTTCTAGCAGCATGACACATATCCAGTAACGGGAAGGAAATGACCACAAAATCCAAAGAAACCACAAACACAAATTTGGCAAGTATAGCAAGTCCTTCAAGTCATCGCTTGTTGCAATAATTCACAGCTGGAATTTATCCAAAGGTTTAGATGAGGAATAATTTGAATTCACTTTAGATGATTAAGATACGCCTTCATTAAGCAAATGGTCTCCAACTGTGCTCATATGAGTTGTGGCTATTATTTACTATGTAACAACTCTCAAGCCTTTTCTCATTTCTTTTTATCCTCTGGACAAACTTTGAGCATTTTTGAGCTTGTTACTTTTACAAAGATTTAGGCAATGATTGGATTGAAATGCTATAACAATTGAGTTGTCCCCTGTTCTTAAGGCAGACTTTCCCATATTTTACAACAATGATGACTTTTACTTTGTAATAAAAAGAGACAATTCTCAACATTCGCCCCATCATTCAATGTCCAAGTAGTATCAAGAAGCAACTGTCCTTGTTTCATCAAATCTTTTGATATCCCGTTGAATTATTCAATGAAACATTTAATCAATTCAAAAGGAGGATTATTGTTTGCCCTCAATGTGTATGTGCCAGTATGTGGGTTGTGAAAGGCAATTTTCCAACGGTCAAGCCAATTATACCCTTCACTCTTCAAGACGCAAAAAGAGAGAGGCAATCTCGTTGACTTCAACTTCCAAAATTGTTTATTTAGCTTTTTTCAAAATTGTCACGAATGGATTCGCTTTCACAACAAAGGTGCACTTAAATTTAGGAATAGTACCATATCGTAACAACTTGTAGTGATTGCAAAGCACTTCTATTTCAATCTATTCATTATTTTATAGCTCTACATTTCGACTAAATCATTTATTTTGTGATTAACAAAATTTCTCAAACCAACAAAAGGTTTCACAATAAGTGAGCAAATTAGGTCTTTCTACGATTCATTTGTTTTTCCTTTAAAAAAAAATCTCTCAGACTTAATTTCAATCTAGTAGATGGCTAAATAGCCATAACATAATTTAACATTTTTAACATTTTAGATCGTTATTGATTGATTTGTCGACAATTTTCTCTTATCACCATCCCATGCAATTGCTAGAGCAAAGGCACAAAGGTTTATTGAAAACAACAACGGTGTGAATGCTTATGCCATTGGCATTAAATCATTATATGCTTACAACTAATTAACTTCATAGATCAAAAAGACTTAAGATTTGTTGGATTCAATGAATCAAAAGACTAGCTAGATAGGTGTACTACATATGTACCATTATCTAATGCAGTTTTGCTTAAACTCCATTAAATAACCAAAATATATACGACGAATTATATGACTCATTTTTGTCTACAATTAATGTTTCAAAAAATTTCTAAAAATGTAAGCGTCAATTAAGTAGCTCTAAACGAGATGATGAGTCAGTCTCACTACAATTCTCCCCAATGGGTGTGTATCTATCTCCCACTCGCTGTGTGATGTGTGTATGTGTAAATGACAATAAGTGTAAACACATATTGTCACGTATGTAAATGTAATTATAATATGGACTAAATGGGATGAACTTAGTCTATGAGCATCCAACAACTATACTATAGCATGTAAATTATGAATTTAACACTTATTGCTTTAGAGCTAAACTGATAAATAATGCAGACTGCAGCTAAATTTTTCTATCACAACATTTTCTAAAGTACACTTGAAAATCATCACAACTACAGATTTACTACGATCGTTTTAAAAGTAATACATCCTGTTCGCATGGCATAAAATTGCTATTGCTGAGGTCTATGAATTGTCGTCCTCTTCTTGTTCTTGTGTTACTTTTACAATTATACATAGAAGCAACAGTTACTTTGTACTTCTTTTTGCTAATAAAACTTACAAAACATATATATGATTGAGTAGAGGTGTCTTTGTATGATTAGTTTTTCATTTTTACAACCTATTCAACTGGTTCTTCAATTACTCCGTTACTGGTCTGTATTTGTGGTTGTTGGTTATTTGGCGAAAGTTCTTTTGCGCGTTGCTCCAGTTCAGCCTTAAAAGTCTCGATATCTTGTTGACTGAAAAGGTATATTATGTACATGTATTTAGCATACAAGTTGAATGGATTGGGTGAAGATGTGGGTGTGCAAGTACCTGATTTGCATAAACAAAATTCCATTAATCAGGTTAAGCATGTCCAGTACGGATCCCATGGATGGAGGTTGAATTTGAATTGGGGGTAATCCTTTACCATGTGCCAAATCATTGATCTACTCAAAAGCAGTAACTAAATACGTTTGTTAACTCATTTCTCCTTTTTACCTTTCTCTGCAATACCACAGCCTGCTGTGTCAAATGTTGCAAGCAGTCTGAAGCCTCTAATGTCTTTTCGTGTTTCTCTCCTAATTGTTCACGGTAAATGGAAAACGTTTCCCGTTCATTCATAAGCGCAGAACGAAAATCTCCTAAACGATTTTTTTAAAAATTTATAAATATGTAACTTGTGAAAAAAACAGTATAAATTTTGTTACCTATACAACTTTGGGTACGGGCAACCAAATGGTACCCTACTGCCGTTTTGAGTGACCTGGCACCAAAATACTTTTTGCTGAGTTCTAACGCTTTTTCCAAAAATTTGAGGGAAAGTTCGTACTCCGCCACTGCATGCAGGATAAGACCAATGTTACTGTCCAAGAGGGCAACATGTGGATGATTTTCTCCGCAAACTAGTAACGCCAAGTAGCGAGCTCTGTTAATACAAACAATTGTTTACATTTAATATACGGCAAGACGGATTTCTTCCTTTCTAAAATGTTTCAAATCTTACCGATACAACAATTTAAGGGCAGTTGTAACCTGATTATTAGCAAAACAGTATAGGGCCAAATGCGTATATTCCAAAATGGTGGTGGGATGGTCCACTCCAAGAATTCTTTCAGCCATGAATAGTGCTTTCTGCTGGTATGCCATTGCATCGGCATGTTCACCCATTACGTAATTTAGTCGAGCCAACGATCGAAGACACAATGCAATATCCGGATGCATTGCCCCATAAACGTTATTCAGTAAATTTAGGGATTCACTAAGTAGTTCATATCCTTCGCGGAAAAACCCCGAGGACATTTTTGACTGGGCAGTGCCTAAGAAGGAGTAAGCATCGGAAGCCTGTAATTTAATTATCAAACAAAAAAATTGATTATTTTGTATTTACATATAATTAAATAAGCTTGTACAAAAGCCTACCTTAGGATCGATATGTTTAACTACAGGGAACACATTAAGAATGTCTTCTTGGGAGAAGGTGTTTCCAGAAAATTTTGTTGAGCCCCCATTTCGATTAAATTGATATTCTCTGAGCATAATTTGAATTCCTGTCTTGAGACAGAATGAACGAAGCAGGGAAATTTTTTGAACTCCATAAGTATTTAGCAGCGTTTCGACAGACTCTTTCACACATTCTGGGAAATCAAGTCCATAATATGATTTAATGTCACATAATATTTGTTCCCATAATGAATTATGTGTCAATGCCGTCCACTCAATCGTATATCCATTGCTGCTGGAGCTGTTCCTTGCCTTTTGCTTGGATTTACTTCTGTGAGCACCTCGAGAGCTTCGTAAAGGCGTTAACTGAGTAATAAATCAACACAATTTATAATAAATTTTAAATATATATATATATATATAAATTTGATATAAATATTGTCTTTACCTCATCATTGATTGTGGGAGGCACAGGATTTTGGCCAGACATTAATAAACAGTTTAAAAAGTGGCTTATTGCTAAGCTTTGATTCATCACATCAACGCTCTAAAACACGAATACTCAAATTAAAAAAAATACACCTCATTCTGATTATATGTAACTATACCTGAACATATGGATTGAAAACATGTTTTGCAGAACGAGCAATTAATTCCATTGCAGCAATACTTGTCATGTAATGAGGTAAGTTAGATATTCCATATCCGTTAGTGCTGCTTGTACCGTTTTGGGTAGCTTGGGGTTGACCATTATTATTAAGCACTGTAATTTTGATGCTAGACTCTTTAACTGCATTTTCTCTTCCAATCAAAAGTTGTACAACTCGTCCCAAGTATCGGATATTGATGCCTCTACTATGCATTGCGGCGGATAAAGTCATACCATCCATTATGAGAGCGTTGGGTCCAAAAAATGTAGAACCACTGTCCAGGGCGCAACTATTAATAACAAACCATTTCCACCAAATAAGCTCAGTCATGCAACATATAAATGTACTTTGAAGGACATGCTTGCATGAACCAAGCAAATTTAAGGTATAAATTAATTTTTACAAGAAAGCAAACTATCAAATAATGGTACCAACCTGCTGGAAGTTATGTCACGAACAAATTGTGGAATTTGGTATATTAGTAAAAATTCACAGACTTCTTTGTTTAAACGAATCTGAAGGTCCATTGTAGGATACGGTTTAGGTTTGATTACTGAATTATCTGACTCTTCGCCTCCATCTTTGGCCTGTTTATCATTTTCAGCTTGTTTCTTAGCCGATTCCACAAGTGTTTCAGGACTAGGTTCACAATGACGAACGCTGAATGAGAAAATATCTGGGTTGAAACGAATATCAAACTCAGTCTCTGATAAGGATCCAACAGATGAAGCAGCTTGACGAATTGCTTTTACCGTACTAGACTCTAACAAAAAATATAGTAATTGATCAAATGAGAAGAATGATGACCACCTAATAACAGTGGTAGTATCTTGTTATTCACCTTCTGCTTTATTAGGAGAATTTGCATAACTTTCATAAACTTTTTTGACGTTTTCTTCAGATTTTATTTCCGAGTTGTCATCATGATCAACATTGCCATTAACAAGAATAACATTTGCATCCTTTTGGGACTCTGAGACTTCCTCTTTAGATTCAATGGATGGAGAAACTTCTCGATTAAATTTTTTGTTCAAACCCATAGTTTGCAAATGATATGCTGCCAACTTTATGAAGCTCATATATCTTGATTCAGTAAATGCATCAACTAATTCTTGTCGAAGGCAACAAAGTTTGTGAGGATGTTCCATTGGGTAGCCTAACGATTTTATATCTTCACCAAGCTCAACATTTTCTCCTAAAGATACATTAAAAATAAATCAAAACTGAACATCTAAGCTTAAATATTTCTATAGATTAGGTTAGATAAGTGATACCTGGTAAATAATTTACATCTGGAGGAAAGGTTCTCAGTAGGTCTAAGATGTAATGTCGTCCATCATTTCCAATAATACCTTTACACTCAACAGAGGAGCACAATTCAACAACTTGTTCCTTTTCATTTAACACATAGTGTGGCAAAACTTTTAATCGCGGAGCAGCTTTCTTTAGTAGGTCCAAATATTTTTCATTGGTGACAACCGTTTTTCCAAAGTCAATGCTTCCATACACCACGGATTGATCCTGTTCTCTCTCCAGTATACCCGGAATGATTGACTGTGCTGTGACACGATATCCACGATAATCAATAACTACAGTTCCCAGAGTGTAAAGTCCTTCAAGATCGATAGCATTATATGCAGCAACTCCTTGTAAGTCATTTCTTGGCGCAACATGTGCAGCAGCATCCCCTCCCAACTCTTTGTAGTGGTCACGAACATCAAAGCCCAAAGAAAAGAAAATATTTGACCAGATAAACATTTGCATTTTATGACTTTCTCCAGGATTGATGGCCATAATGTTTCCATCAATTACTGCAACTGCTCCGCGAGTTGCTGCAGACACAAAATCTGAGTGAACCTAAATAAATAATTATCTCGACTTGAAAGCAACTTTCCCTCCTTATCTCAAATATATATGTGAGATTACCTTGAATATGGCACGTTCTCGCAGTAAGCGCTCAGGCAGTGTGGATCGAGGAAGCTCACGAGTTGACTGAAGTTCTTCATTCCAATCACGCGTTTGACCAGGAATGTGCTCTTCATATCCTAATTTTGACGAAAATGCTTCTTCAGCTCGAATGGCATCCAAGTTATGTGGGATGGAAGGTGAGACCCAAGAGTAAACTTGATAAGGGGTTGCAACTCTTTCAAATGGATGACGACCCATTCGGCGCTTTTGAAGTAGTATAAAGTTTTTCCGAAAAGCAGGACTAATTAGATTCAATAGCTCAATTAAAGAATGACTAAGAAAATTGTTTGGGGTAGAAGGATGAGGATCAAAGTCATCCATCGTAGAACGGTTGAGATAAAATCCTCTTGGTGAAGCCGTAATGTGACAAGTTTTATCTTCCAAAGTGACTACCAAAAGATACATTAAGTCGCCGTGAAGTTTTCTATAACCTGGAGGTGGATTCCAACCAGATGCCGCAAGTACCTATGTACATTACAAAATCATTCGTTCAGTGAGACACTTACAGTCCCAACATTTGCTTTAATTAGCCATCACAACGAATTTAGGCATCCATCACTTACTTTGAGGCAAGAGATAGGTTTTTGTTCTTTGTTTAGAGGATGAATTGGATTTAACATAAGTGAATTCGGTGTCCCAGGCATAATATAATCTGGTGGAGTACAATCGACCACACGCTTCTTTCCCGACAAGTCCCCCCCACTCACTGCATTCAAAAAAGATAAAGAAGCACAATCTGCACCAGCATAGGCATCCGCCCAATCAGAAGGCTTTAGTAAATCACGCACATGCTTTACATGAATTCGGGATTCACGACATGTGTAAGGCTCTTCCACAACCTGAATCATCAAGGGACTATAATATATCATCTTTTTACCTGTTTTTTGTTACCCTAATTATTGCCCCATCTTTTAACCCAGGTATACTCTTGAGCTCAGCAAAATTATCCAACGTTGTGCCGTCCAGTTGTAGAGAAAAACAGGTTCTATGGCAAGTATCCTCCCGTTCCATTAACAACTGATGAAGTTCTTGAACAATCTCGCTGCTGGAAACCTATCCCAACCAATTTCAATTATTACTCCCTCTTCAACTTTATAAATTCCATGTTAAACCGTACAGACACCTGAATTTCAAATGGCTCAGCCCCTGGAGCAACAATTTTAATCGACAGCCCGGTATCATGGACGTAAAACACATCATCAGTAGCTTCTGGTTTGCTGTCATCCTCTCCTTTTTCTTTCGACTCTTCAGCCTCATCAGAACTGGTGGTGGCCCCAGATTCGGATTTCAGGAATCCATTCGTTTCTTCGGAATTCCTTGAGCTTTGCTCCCCACAAATCGTGGTCCCCATGTGCATAAGAAGTCCTCTCGTGTGGCTGCTTGAATTGTATTAAATAAACAGTCAATACAACGCAATACAGCCTATATCCCAATATATGTGAGCGTAGTTCACACAAACTTCATCTTATCTTTATGCATGCATGATAATAAACATGAAAAGCCGGCTATTGAAGGAGGATTGTGAAGCCCCAATAATAACCAATTGATATTCCACTCCACCTATGGAATTCATCATCCCATCTATTCATCAATTCATCTTTTAATGGAACAACTTTATAAGGAATGATCAACATATCAGACTTCCTCATCATCCTCCACAGCATTGAGTAATACCACATTTTAGCTACAAAATACCAAACAATTATGCTGCATGATAGATAATGAACCCTTTCTTCAACCTCTATCATAATTCAAATAAAATATAGAAATCTATAGCTTTAGATCGTACAGTGATAGAGATGATTATAATATTCTCAAGGTTGCTCTACAATCTGGAACAGGCATGGACCTCCACACACACATGCACCCCAACTACTCTATATATCCAACTTCTGTACTGCATTGGAACCTCAACCCTAAAACATGACCCAACCTCATAGATGGGTATGTTTAAACTTAAAATAAATCTTCCCAACATATAAATGGGAACCGGCCCAAAAAATATAAAAAAAACCTTCATCCGCCCCAACCTTAAACGATCCTCTTTCTTCTTCAAGATAAATCTCTGCGGTAAAATCTCACCTTATTTGATCAACTCTTTGTAAGCCCTCAAACTCACTGGTCAGCACTTTAAAGTTTGTCAATACACTTCCCTCCCCACCCCTTGGCCAATGATTATTACAAAGTTGCAACCCCCTTTCTGAAGGAAGTAGATCTTAACCTTGTTGAATCTTGAATGTATTTATAAAGTAGGATCAAATTGTGGAGTAAAGGGAGTAGCACCACGATGTGTATGATGGCCTAAAGAAGAGTCACGAGGAACTCTGCATTTCTCAACTACAGGGAAAAAAATGATCATCTCATAGCGCGGTATAGAACCCACAAAAAATACCACCACGGTCGGTTCCAGTCCCCAAACGCCACCCAACTACATATCAACCCTCATTAGATATAATATAATATAACATTGCAATTAGAACTTTGGACCCTACAACATCCTTCAATTACTTACAAATTAATGAATTGATACAGGGGGGGAGGGGGATTTATTCCTCTTTTCGGGTTGGCTCTCTCACAACTTCGGGGCGACTCCGGGTTTTTGGCATCAAGATGAGCATGCTTATTGTACTTGCTTGAGCAAGGGAGATGACCAGGATTGCAATGCATATAAAGGAGGGGGGGAGATGATAGTCAATAATAGGATATCATCGGGTCACCGGTCCTTCCATTGATGAGTAAAAACCCAGATCATCCCATGTGTTTCATCATCAGCGGTCCCTACCTACCAGTCTTTGAGTTATAGAGCAATTGTTACAAATCTCAAAAAAATAATAGAGAGGTTGTGAAAACTGTATTATAGATTATAGGTTGTGACGTCATCACAATTCTATAATCTTTTTCATTCATTCTTATAATCTTTTTGGCTCAAACTGAAGCATGTCTCTGAACTTGATTATGACTATAGATTTAAATATCGCACAAAAAATTTTCCCGACGATTGTGGAAGTTTTATATTAAATGTAAGTAGAGAACATGTGATGGGAAAAGTGAGAAATTGGTTTTTGAAATTTGCGCTCATTAGTTAATCATAATCATAATCTCACAATTTCGCAACCTCTCACCCCTATAATACAAGATTATGATTATCCTAGTCATAGTCATAATACAGTTTTCGCAACCTCTCTAATTTGTAGTCCGCCACCAAAGTTAAAAAAGTTGGGCCCAACCCTCTTTGGCAGCCTCCCTCATCAATGAGTGGAAATTAAAAGGGACAAGGCCCTGTGAGGCCTTGATTTATACTCATCCCACATCAACTATAATTATATTTGATAAAAGCCAAGGATGGGTAAGGGTTTTAACAAAGGGCTCTTTTTTATAGCCCCCCCCCCCCCCTAATCATTTGTTGTAGAGGGACCCAAATCTAAAATGTTAAAGAAAACCAGCTGCCAGCATTTAGATCATTTTAAACAAGATGGGGGGTTGAAAAATTATGCTAAAATTCATGCCAATCTAGTAACATGTGTTGTGGATGGATCAAGAGAGTTAAAAGTATGGTTTTTAAGATTTTTAAGGTTTTTTTTTGTATTGGAATAAATTGTGTAGGTGCGGTTATCTAAATGTTTTGTGTGTAAGAAGGTTGATGGATTCTTAAATGTTTGTATGGAGTGTATCCATTTTGCATGTATGAAGGGGGGACATATTAAAAATCATTGTAAGGAAACCGGACATACCTTAGGTGAGAAAAGGAGGTGGACAATAATATTTGGATAAAGTACTCATCTCTTTTCTAGTTTGCGACTTGACCTATGGAACAATTTATTGCTTTAAATGCACGGATATATTGTACGATAAGGACTTTGAGTCCATTGCTGTTGCAAATGAACAAAAAGCAGACTACATGTTGTGGCTGCCTTCAAGTTCAAGATTTGGGGGGTTGCCTCTTGCAGAGTTTTTTCTAAGGGGAGGGCCTCCAAAAAGGCTTTGTGTTGCTGCGGAATCAACTTTTGGGCTAAGGGGACTTGTCAACCTTGGACATACTTGTTTTATGAATTGTATCATTCAAACGTTGATACATTCGCCACTACTTCGCGACTTTTTCATGACTGATCGCATTAGTTGCAACCAAAAGCATGATCCAAAACAACTCAAGCCCTGTATTATTACACAACTCTGTGATCTTTTCCAGGAGGTGAGATGTTTTTTAAAGCTTTAGTGAGTTTAGTTTTGAACATTTGGATTAATTGGTGTGATTTGGGAACTGTTGGAATTTTTAGAACAACTTAATTTCTCGTTGTTAGCTTTTATCATGTGTTATTATGTCTTTTTTGCATCATATAATAATAATACAATTTTGCTTATCAATAGTTTTACAACGGATGTAAAACTGCTATGAGTCTTCACAATTTGTTGCACAAAATTTGGGGTAATGCTGCTCATCTTGCTGGATATGAACAACAAGACGCACATGAGTTTTTTATTGCAATGTTGGAAGCTCTTCACTCTCATTTTGCCGTCCCTAATTCCACGATTGCTTGCAAATGTGTTATAGACACTATTTTTCTTGGAAGACTGCAATCTGCCGTTACTTGTATGGTTTGTGGGTAAGAGTTTTTGAAATTTGAATCTATCCTATTAAACTAATAAATGGAATGCTAACCAAGCACATTTTTACTCTAGTCATAAATCCATAACGGTGGATCCTTTTTGGGACATATCCTTAGATATTATTGGAGATAATTCAGACTCGAAGACTGCTATAGGATTAGATGAATGTCTTACTCGATATACTCGCGTTGAACACCTTGGTTCAGGAGGTATGATTCGATGTAAAGATTGTGATCGTAATCAAGAGTCCACGAAACAGCTCAATTTTAAAGTTTTGCCTATCATCCTATGTCTGCATTTAAAGGTAAGTTTTGCATTTTCATTATTTTTCATTTCTAAATGACATGCCTCACATTTAAAATACATATAGCCATTTTGAGCACTTTGCTTGATGAGTTTTTTGTAGTAAAATTTAATTTGATGGTCTCACTCAATCATATTCTCCTTATAATTAGATAATTACTCATAGTACATGCTATTTATGATATGTATAGCGATTTGAACATTCTACCAACTACAAGAAAATTGATAACCCTGTTCACTTTCCTGAGCGATTGGATCTCTCTCCGTACACTTGCAATCATGAGGAAAAAAAGAAAAATGCTCCCATGATGGAATATCTTTACCAACAAAGCAAGTCGGCTGATTTTAGGTAGCAATAAAAACATAACAATGAAGTGACCCCTGACTTGATTAACTAGATACACCTTGTATGCCGTTGTTAACCATATTGGATCCTTTGAGGGTGGTCACTATTACGCTTACATTCGCAATACTCGGGATACATGGTATAAATGTGATGATCACTTGATAACAAAAGTCAGTCGAGAGGAAGTTTTATCCAGTCCTGGCTACCTGCTGTTCTACCATAAAGAGACATTGTTTTATGACGACGGCGAAGAGCGACCATCTAACTCCACTTCTTCAATAATCTCAAAGTAGACTGATTTATTTTACGTGGCTATTTGAGAATTTTATTTAAATCCAGAACAAAGTAATTAGTATTTAGTGTTTTTAAATCATTTCCTTTATTACAAGGTTATTACTATTATGACCGCAAACATGTACCACTTGCCACCAATGACTGAAATATTTGGTAAGGTTCAGATTTGTCCAATAATAAATAATGGTAAAAGTTGTCATACAATATTTTATTTTAAGCAATAACATGGAATAGCAAATACAACGATCCCCTAAAACCTTTCAGCCGCTCTTGCAGCCATATTCCTCAAAGATCCATAAACTTTAGAAGGTGGAGTACCCAAAATTAAACTACAAATAGCCCTTTTAGCAAATTGAATATTTTGATAAGTTCCCAATATGTGAACTTTAGAATCAGCCAACACAATTCTCGTCTTTGTTGAATTCTCCATGGTAAACTTTGTCCTTCCCCCTTTACCAGCTAAGCGCCCAATAGCCCTAGATAAATGATCTCCTTTGAGTGGTTTAACATCTTGAACTTCAAACGTGTCGATGAATAAATCCTCCAATCGAAGAATTGCTAGTGCATCCTCCACTTCAAATCCATAGATAAAAGCCCTTACAAAATCCTCTGCTTTTTGCAAATACCCAAGATTTTGCTCTGTAGACTCATCTCCAGCTCGTATCTCAACATTTCTTGACTTTGTATTGAACCGAACTTGAAGTCCTAAATGTTCAACAATTGGGGTGAATATTTTCATCCAATTTTGCTTCAGCGGAGTTAGTCTGTGAGATGGAACTGATACTTTACGAACTTCGGATTTTTGGAGCTTTGCTAATGGAGGGTCTACTTCCAGATTTTCACTAGTACTTTTTGAGCGTTTCTTCCCACGACGCCCTTCATCCGCAGCAGCAGTTTGAGTCTCCATCTTTTCCTCCATACTACGAAAAATGTGTTAATAATTTTCAATGCAATTATTACAAAGTGGGAGCGGTTTACCTTTTACAGAAATTTCAAACAATATTCCTTAAGCCTCAACTAAATTGAAGGTGCACATGTATTGAGTTTGAATAATGCGCCAATAAATTTGTAACACATTGCCCCATATTCAATGATAACCATTTTTATAACAAAATTTGGAGGTACCAAAGATTACGAATGATTAGTTAATAATAAATGAGCTTTATAAAAAGATCTTTATAAAGAATTCTTGAGAGTTACGCTATTTCCTTACACCTTATTTCCCTTGTTTTGTCCATCAGTTAGGTTAGACACATTACATGCAACCAAACCATCAATCATTTCACGAAGATCAGGCTCTTCGTTTTCTGTGTTGCGGACAAGTCGAAACAATGCGGAGGCGTCACGAATTCGAGAAAATTCCACAAGAAACGTAATTATTTCGGCGTAATTGTCCTAGAAATTGAGGATGTTAATGAGACATGCTGAGGAAATGGAAAGAATAACAGAATAATACCTGAATGTCAATCAATTGATTTCTAATTAGGTACTGTAGAAAAACGCAGAGAAGTCGAATTAGACGATTTTGAACATAGATGTCTTGGTCCTTTTCACATGTTTTGATACAATTTGAAATATAAAGTTGTAGAAAATCTTTGGGTAATTCCACGTTGCTTGTTAAACTAAAGGGATATCAAATTATATTTTGCAGAGGCAATTTTAATATCTTGTTAAATATGATTTACCCATTTACTACTTCCATTGAATGAACTGACATGTTCATTTTAACAAGAGCAGATAAGTAACCATCCATGTTAATTTTACCAGAGATTATTTTAAGTAAAGCTTCTTGAGCGATCACAGGGTTGAATTCGACCAGGTCGTGAAGTATTGAAGGCTGAAGGTCTCGAAATTGAGATAAGTTTGAAGTATCACTTCTGATTGAATCCACAAGGATTTGCCTTTGCTCGATATTAAGCGTTTCCTTCAATGCTTGACTAAATAATTCTTGAGCTCCACTATCTACTCCATTTTTAATCGGATAATCAGTCTCAACGTTTGCAAAGTCTTTTGGTATAACCCACTTCATCTACAAAACAAAAGGATATGTGACATCTTTTTATGAATGTACAAAAATACAAAATACCTCCTTCGCTATCCGATCTGGCGGTGGTGAAAGAGTTGTTCTCAATAATTCGACAGAGAGGTATTTATCTCTATCATTATATACATTTTCATAATTCTGCCATTCATGTAAAAGTTCACTCATGTATCCACTGACAATAGCCTCTTGATAATAACACTTCATTTCCAATCGAGTTTGTTGCCGTTTAATAGTAAGCGCGTCTAACTTTGCCACCAACATCGCTTTGGGCTCCCTATTGCACAGAAATTAAAACCCATTTTATTCCACACTTTAAAATCCATTACCTATCCCCACCCACGTCCTTTAAATCGAAAATCATCATTAATTTAGACTCAAGATCTCCAAGAAGGCACAAAACATTATGACTATACTTTTTATTAAAGCATATTTCAGTTCTCCAGTGAATCACTAAAACTTCAAGCTTCTCCGTCCAAACCTAAGACAAATTTTAACAGAAATTAAACCGGCCTTAGTTAAAACAATTTATCTCACCAAATCAGAAGGCTGAGTTAAAAACAATTGTGAGATTGAATACATATCCACTTCATTAAAACGCACCCTTTCATTTTCTTCTCCTCCAATTACCCCCACACACCCAAATTTCTAAAACATTGTCTCCCATTACTTCCTTCCTTTCTCGTCGCCAACAAAAAACTCACCAGTACCGTATACATAAGAGCCGCAAGTGGAAAGGAAAGAAACCTCTTGATATCTTGACATTTTTCATTAACTACAATAAGAAGTCCAAATGCTGCCAATATTTTAACCTTTGTTGTTATTCTTCTCGATTCCAAATACCCAATGACTGCTTTCAATGCTGAAAAAGTCCAAATAAATTAACCCCTCCCTTCTTAAGTCCCCTCTTACCATGAAACTGAAGGGATGTGGTGGGGAATTCTTGAATAAAAAGATTAAAAACTTCCGTAATTGATTTCCCCCCCAATAAAACATCCTTATCATCCTCTAACACTAGTCTAAAACAAACAAAGTTATACTAGTCCTTCCAACGGCCCAATGTACACAAAACCCTTACAATGTTAGTACTTGACTTATCGGTGTTTCCTTATCTTTACTATTAATACTTATCGTTACACCCCCCTCTTCCAATACACGTGGAGAAGGAGCAACTGCTTCAAAATTTGCAATCTTTCCATTTTCTTTGTCAAAATTGGACCATTCTTTTGGATTAATTTTTTCTTTGTCCACCTCCCTCAAGTCCCCCTTTGCTACTAACCTAGATAACTCTTGGTATGATAACTTTTTCCCCTCCAACGTTGATCTATCAATGTAGGCCATCATTTTGTACTCAACATCACCTCCAAAAGATTCAACACTTCCCACAGCTCCCACAATTTCTATGTCTACTTACTCTATGAATTATTGGGATCAATGGTTGTATTGATTCAGCTTGGATTCATGGGTGGGTGTGGTTATCAACTATATCAACAAGGGTTGAAACCCTCACATGGGAAATAACAAAGGCTGGAGTTACAGGAACCTCAGGAATTAATTAAAATCTAAATTTTCCCATCATTTAATGAGGATGATGATGAAGAGAGAGAGAGGAGCAGGTGATGTAGTGTAAAATCATTGAAAATTAATTAATACAAGACTACTCTACAAAATACTCTACAAAATAAATATGGTAAGAGATTATGAGTGGAAATTGGAAATGTACAAAAAACCCTTGTCCAGGATTTTCCTCCATTAAAGAATGATGCCGTGTTAAAAGTAGCAAGGGGTGAAAAACCTCACAGGATTCCAGTTTGGATTATGCGACAAGCTGGAAGATATCTTCCAGGTAACAAATAAGGAGGAAGCTTCAAGTAATTTATAAATACCAAAGTTATTTCCAGAATTCCGAGAAGTTAGGAAGCACCATGATTTTTTTGAGTTGGTCAACAATCCGGAGTTGGCCTGTGAAGTGACGCTTCAACCTATCCTGCGTTATGATTTGGATGCTTCCATCATATTTTCGGATATCTTAGTTATTCCAAGTGCAGTGGGGTTGGAGGTCAAAATGGAACCTGGAATTGTAAGGTGTTGAAATAAATAATTAAAATGTCTCCATTTTGGGACTCCTCCCCAGGGCCCTGTTCTTCCAAATCCTTTAAATGTACCGGAAGACATCAAAAAGCTGGATTTTGATGCAGATGTCAAGGAAAAGATGAAGGGGACATTGGCAGCGATAACATTGACTAGGAAAAGGTTGGATGGGAGAGTCCCACTTTTGGGCTTTTGTGGTGCACCTGTAAGATCAACTAATTGAAAGGGTGTGGTTGTGAATCCCAATTTAATCATTTGTAGTGGACCTTGCTCAGTTATATGATTGAAGGGGGCGGAAGTCGAACTTTGACAAAGTCAAAGGCTTGGCTTTACAAATATCCAAATGAATCCAAGCATGTTTTGCAATTATTGGCAGAGATTGTTGTAAGATACCTTGTAGAACAGGTTAAAGCTGGGGCTCAGGTTAGCTATACTATTTTTTGTAATGAATGGAAAGAAATGTTTTGTTAAAGATGCTGCAGATTTTTGAGTCACATGCAGAACTGTTGGGTCCAAAACTTTTCAAAACGTTTTGCTTGCCTACTTTGGATTTTATAGAGAAACAAGTACGTAGCCGTTTGGAGGCTGATGGGGTCGAGAACGTACCAATGGTAATTACAGGCATTGCTACTACAATCAATTTGAGTTTACTATTTTTGTTTAGATTATATTTGCCAAAGGAGGACATTATGCTCTTACTGAAATTAGCAAATTGAATTACAATGTTGTCGGGATTGATTGGACTATTGACCCAAAAGTAGCAAGGAGTTTGATCATCCCTGGAAAGCCATTGCAAGGAAATTTAGATCCTGTTGCTCTTTTTGGCAGCAAGGTTAAATTCTAATGCTATCACAACTCCAAAATACATAGAAAAATATTATATTGCATATAATTCTTGTTCTCCCTTAGGAATCTATTGTTGAGAACACTCGAAATATGATTGATGCAATTGGGACAGCTAATTATATTTGCAATTTGGGTCACGGGATATATCCTGAAACACCAATAGAAAGTGTTCAACATTTTATTGATGTCGTTCATTCTTACAAAATCTAAAATAGTTTATTTAAAGACTTGATTTCTGAATAAACCATTCCATCCAAATAAGCTCAAGCATTTGTATCCTGTATTATTATCTGATTTTAATGGAATCTTGTGAAATGTGATGCTACATGAATTCCACTCTCAACAAGCAGTAAAGCCGGCTAGTAGCAAGGGTTGATGATGTAAAGCC
>JAAOWG010000327.1:0-23333 GCA_036491945.1 Paranurophorus simplex
ATTGATTGAAATCTGGCCGGGTTTCGCTAAACTAAATATCCAAATTAACATAAAACCTTTATTTAAAAATGCAGCCAAGCCCTCAGCTTGGGGGGCGTAGCCCTAAGCTAGTTTTTATTCATGAGTTATTAAGCAAGGCAAGTTGCTTCCTTGTTCAAGAGTAGAAATGTACAAATTATGATGAGAATAATATATCCAACTAGTCTTGCTTTGTCCTCAACTTCCATGCCCCAACAGCATAATGCAACCAAATCAGAAATAAATCTCTTCCCATTTGAAACCAGCTCCATACCGGGGTTACTTTTGAGCCTACAAATATACAACATTGTGTAATAAATAAGAATAATAACTCATACAGCAACAACAATTTGAACAAGAATGAATCACCTTCAATCTCTGTCCAATTGACGGCAACCTCAGCAATCGGAATTTGGAACGTTTGTGCAATATATAAAAGTTCAACATCAAATGCCCTAAATACAACATCCTCTCTCTACACCCATTCATTCAATACGAATAATCAATAAAATACCATTTTTCAATGTGTAAATTAATAAAGCATTTCCTTGCAGCTGCCCTCGTAAATAACTTGAACCCACACTGTGTATCCTTAATTCCTCGTACAGTAAATATGTAAACAAGTGCATGGAACCCATGCATTAGAATTGTACGAAATAGGGATCGGGTTGCAATGGCTTCCTCTTCCATATGAGCTCGAGATCCACAAACAATACCAAGAAAATCCTCAACATTTCCAGCCCCATCATCATCACCTAAAACAAAACAAATTGCTGCTCAAATTATTTAGTCAACAACATCCAACGACCCTCCTCACCTTCCCTTAGCTCGGAAAGAGCTTTAGATAACTTTTGATAGTCTTCAAATTTGGTCGCACCATCCGCATCCGCAAATAAAATCATTTGTCCTCTACAACTATCAACACCCTACAACCCCAAAAAGAAGATGGTGTTGATCACCTTATCTGACTCAGTAAGTGGAGTTTATTATACCAATCTAACAGCCCCACCCTTTCCTCTATTCGTCTTCAACTCCAAAAGCCTTATTTTATCTCCAAATCTCATGGTATAGCCATCAACAACGTCGGAAGTGCGGTCCGTGCTTCCATCATTCACAACGATGATTTCATAGCTCAAATCTTGTCCTTGTAAAAATGCACAACATTCCTCCAGCATGGGCGGCACTATTCGTACAAATAGAACAAAGGATTAATAACCTACAATAATCCCTCCTATACTCCTCCCCCTCTATTACATCGTTCTTGCTCAAAATAAGCGGGTATTATCACAGATAAGGTTATACTGGCTTTATCTTGAAGGGACGGGAATTTAAATCTCTGCTTCGTCCTGGGATCCTTATAATACAGCTCTTCCTCTTCCCTTTTAACAATGGGATAAGGGTCCCCCCTCCTTAGAATCAAGATAAGCTGTGTGGAGGGTGAAGGATTACTTTTTTTGATGGAATCCCTTGTGTTTGAGTTACCCCAAGTAGTCCCATCCCTAAGGCCCCAAGGACCCCCACTCCCCAATTAATTAAACAACAAAACATTGATGTAGAAATAAATTAAGCTACACGTCCTCACTCACTGCAACGTTCGGGTTGTAACCACCTGACCTTGTTTCCCCGCCTGCTGGAATTTCATGGAGCAACAACAAGGATATTCAATACCCAAAAGTGGGTGCGGCGGTTAGGGTTACAACGTTATTCCAAGGGGGAGGAACTTACATCTTCATCTCCAATGGTTACTTACATCAAACAATAGAAAATACAATGTCATACACAGAATTAGAACAGGGCCAGGGCCATAAAGGGCTCCTGGAAAATTTTTATCATTATTGTTCACAGGCTATGGGATCAAGGGTAAGTGCATCTCTAGCTCTTCAACTCATAAGCACCTTGCTTATCAAAAGATAAGGCTCCAAAAAAAACAGTTCTTCTCCTCCTTATTTGGCGAAAGGCCAAAAAAAAACATTCTGACTCAATTGTATATTTGTTGCAGGTTACAATGTTTGAGGAACAAAAGGAAGTTGGGGGTGTGGTGGATAAGGGGAAACAGGTTATCGTTGGAATTTGTGCTATGGCTAAAAAATCCGAGTCTAAACCCATGAAAGAGATATTGACGAGGTTAGATGACTTTGACTACATTCAAACCATTGTGTTTCCGGAAGAGACGATTTTAAAGGTGAAAGTTAGTCATCTTTGATCTTGCATCAGAGGGATTCAAGGGTTTGGGGGGGGTTTACAGGTTCCGGTGGAAGAATGGCCACTTTGTGACTGCTTAATTTCATTCCATTCAAGAGGATTTCCGCTGGACAAAGCAATTCAATATTCTAAATTAAGGACACCTTATATCATTAATAATATTGAGATGCAGTATGAGATTCAAGATAGAAGGAAAGTCTATGGGATTTTAGAAAAGGAGGAGATACTCTTACCAAGATATGCTATTCTGGATAGGGATAGTACGGATCCAAAAAGTAAGGATTTTTTTTACATATATTTTAGGGATGACTAATCAAGGGATCTGTTGTTGAATACAGTGCATGAGCTTATCGAGTCGGAAGATCATGTGGAAGTGAATGGAGTTATATTTAATAAGCCCTTTGTAGAGAAGCCGGTTTCGGCTGAAGATCACAACATTTTTATTTACTATCCAACATCAGCAGGGGGAGGAAGTCAAAGGCTTTTTAGAAAAATTGGAAGCAGGAGTAGCGTCTATTCACCTGAATCAAGGGTGAGGAAGACGGGATCATTTATTTATGAGGATTTTATGCCAACGGATGGAACGGATGTCAAAGTTTACACGGTTGGACCAGATTATGCTCATGCAGAGGCTAGAAAATCCCCCGCATTGGATGGTAAACACAGAATGGAAGGGAATTGGGTAGAGTTGATCCTTAAAAATTATTTTAGGAAAGGTGGAGAGAGATTCAGAAGGAAAAGAAGTCAGGTATCCTGTGATATTAAGTGCTGCTGAAAAATTAATTGCAAGAAAAGTTTGTTTGGCCTTCAAACAGACGGTTTGTGGCTTTGATTTGCTGCGGTAAGCATTTAGAATTATGAATGGAAGTAATATTATAACAATAAACAAAATTCAATTATTTCCAGTGCAAGTGGAAAGTCTTATGTCTGTGATGTGAATGGATTTAGTTTTGTCAAAAATTCAAACAAGTACTATGATGACTGCGCCCGCATTTTAGGAAACATGATTCTCAGGGAGTTGGCTCCACAATTAAGGATCCCTTGGACAATGCCATATCAACTGGATGATCCTCCAATTGTGCCTACGACCTTTGGAAAAATGTAACGTAATTTCATTTCTGCAAATAAATGGTTTCCAATGTGTTTTAAAAATGGTAGGATGGAACTAAGATGTGTTGTTGGAGTCATTCGACATGGGGATCGAACACCCAAGCAGAAAATGAAAATGGAAGTACGACATCAAAAGTAAGAGCAATGTTTTTAAAACTCTGCTTAAATTAAATTTAAATTAATTTTTGACCAGATTTTTTGAGCTGTTTGAGAAATGTGGGGGTACACCAGATCGTAACGTAAAATTGAAAAGACCCAAACAACTTCAAGAAGTTCTTGATATTGCTCGATTTCTTTTGGCTGAAGGGCACAGCATCAAGGACCCTGAGATTGATGAGAAGCGAGGAAAATTAGATCAATTGAAGAATGTTTTGGAAATGTAAGGTTATATTCTTGGAGCAAGTTTATTTTTCCAGAGTTATCATCGTCACACCTATTCTGATTCTTTACAGGTATGGCTATTTCTCAGGAATAAATCGTAAAGTTCAATTAAAATACCAACCGAAAGGACGTCCTAGAGCTTCCAGTAGTGATGACGGTAATTTACATTCTTGTACAAGTTTACTTAATTCTGATGGTTAAATATTCCTTTGTTATTTCAGATGCTCCAAAAGAACCGTCCTTGGTTTTGATTTTGAAATGGGGAGGAGAGCTCACTCCTGCCGGCCGGCTTCAAGCTGAAGAACTAGGCAAAATATTCCGATGTAATTATTATTATTTTTACTAATATGTAGGATTAAATGTATCTTTATTTTAGGCATGTACCCCGGCGGACAAGGTTCGATAAAATTTAATCTAAATATTTCATTGTCAAAGTTCTGCTATTTGATTAAGTCCCTTTTTTTGAGGAATTTTTTAGCGTTTATTTGTTGATCAAGTTTTTGAAACGTTATTGTTGTTGTTGTTTTTTGTATTTCCCATGCACCATCATTTGTTGTCGTTTCGGTTTTAATCAAAGATTTCAGCATGCACTTAAATTATGCAATGATGAGTGCCTTAATAATTTTTTTGAAAACGTTGAATTATTCTTACAATTTCTTTTATCAAGCAATTCCTTTATTGTTATTTGAATTGTTGGGATTATGTATTAATTGAGGATTGTTTCCACGTCCGCAAATCCACAAGGATGGATACTAATCTTCTTATGGGTAATTTCTACAATTTATTATTAATGTATTTTGTTGGTGGCTATAATACATAGGTAGAATTGATAAAAGCTTTCTTTTTTCATTATGCCAGTTTGTAGTAGGTTGGATGACCGGGGGAGCTATTGAAATTGACGATGGTATGCAATGCCAAATGACTTAAATAAATGCTGCTAAATATTTTTGTATTGTCTGAAAAATCGTGACTAATAATGCGTAATGTACTTAATGTAGTGTTATTAATTGTACGTTGACAGTTTGTGACATTTATTACTTGTTTTGATTTGTTTGCAATTGATAATTTGTAAAGCCATTTGTCTAATTAAATATGGAATAGTCAAATAGTCTCCCTCACAAAGTAGTGTATTAACATAACTGTAGGAACTGTAGTAGAGCAGCATGAACAATATTTGGTTCCCAATTTATCTAAAGGCATAAAGACGTCGTAACTGTAGAGTCTCGTTAGTTGGTTATTATGGTGCTTGCAATGACATATGTGTAGATATCTAACAGTGGTATGGCTTTATTATTTCTGTTTAACCCAATCACGATGGAATGAAATCACTAATTAATAAATCCTTTTATGTACGGCATAGGTGAATATGCAGGAACACAAGGACTTGGTCTTTTACGGCTTCATTCCACCTATCGCCATGATTTAAAAATTTACGCGTCTGATGAAGGACGAGTTCAAATGACTGCTGCTGCTTTTGCCAAAGGATTGCTCGCTTTAGAAGGAGAACTTACCCCGATTTTGGTTCAAATGGTAAAATCTGCTCATACAAATGGACTTTTGGACAATGATTGTGAATCCAGTAAATTCCAGAGACAGTAAGTTGTAGACAAAGCTAAAAATTCAGTAAAAACTCTAACGTTCAAAATTTTCAATACTTTTCCAGAGTAAAACAAAAACTTCATGATTTAATGCAACAGGACAAGGATTTGACAGAAGAAGATTTGGAAAAGGTTAACCCATGCAACTCTATCAGTATTAATCAAGCTTTAAGATTTATTAAAAATCCTCACAAGTGCTGTGAAAAAGTTTTAGAACTGATTCATAAGTTGGTGCTGTTAGTTCAAGCAAAGAGAGATGACAATAAAACTAAAGATGCACCCTTGTATCATGGTGAAACTTGGGATTTAATGGCAAGACGATGGGGAAAGCTGGAAAAGGATCTTAAAACAAAGGGAAATTTTGATATATCAAAGATTCCAGACATTTACGATTGTATCAAGTATGACATCCAACACAATTCATATGCCATTGGATTTGATCAAGCGGAAGAGCTTTATACGTTTGCCAAATATCTTGCAGATATTGTCATACCACAGGTAGTGGTCCTAAATATATACGTGGGCTTTGGGTTTAAGGCGATATAAAGGAAATAAAACGTGCAAATACTCATCTCTCATTTTGAATTAGGAATATGGAATGAGTCAATTGGACAAATTGGCAATTTCTCAAGGTATTTGTGCTCCACTTTTGAGAAAAATTCGTACAGACTTGCAACGCAATGTTGGAGATCCAAATGATGAATCTGTTAACCGATTAAATCCACGGTATTCACATGGAGTTTCTAGTCCAGGTCGTCATGTAAGGACAAGACTGTATTTTACTAGCGAAAGTCATATCCATTCCTTACTTACTGTGATTCGTTTTGGGGGTCTTCTTGACGTATGCATTTTTTTGTCTTTGGTGGTTTGGAAATTAATGTAAATGAAATACAGATCAAACAAGATGAGCAATGGCAAAGAGCAATGGAATATTTGAGTGCAGTTCCTGAACTCAATTATTTAACACAGATTGTAATCATGTTGTATGAAGACCCAACTAAGAACATTCATTCAGAAGAAAGGTTTAAAAGAATAAATAATTTTGAGAATGTCAACAATATATTATGTATTTCTCTTTCAGGTTTCATGTAGAGCTTCATTTTAGCCCTGGAGTAAATTGCTGTGTCCAAAAAAACGGCCCTGAAGGTCCTGGATTTCGTCCCCACAGTCGAAGTGAATCATCAAAGAATCTCGTAACAATTATTCCCACTATAAGGATTCTACTAACAATGAGTACATGCATATATATATATACAGCAGAATCAAACAGTTGAAAAAGAGACAACCTCCGTCCCCATCCCACCTGAACCAAAGGAGTCTCCTCCAGGCCCACCAATTCGTCTAGCATACAGTGAGTCCGAAGTCTCCAGACGTCGTGATCAAAGCTTCCGTCATTCCGAAGGAAATGAAGCTGAATTGGAATGTTTAGAAGAAGAAGAATCTCGTGAAGGGGCTGCTGCTCTTACTTCCATTCCATTCACTAAACCCATACCAATCAAGTAAGTTGGCTTCATATTTATTATTAATTCATTATATTTCCATATATATTGGGTAATGATCTACAGTTTGAGGATTACAGGGATACACCAAGTCATCGAGGGGGAATGGGAGGAACGTCCATGGAAGTACCACCATCCTCCTCATCGTTCAAAGGTCAGTTTCCGATGTACTTTCGGACCGACGGGGTTGACTGGATGCATCCCTTTCGATGCTTTATGTTACGACTTAGAAACTGGCATCAGTTGGAACTTAATTTTGATTAATTGTCTCCTTTCCTTCTTTTTTTATTCTTTACTTTGTTGTTGTTGTTGTTTCTTTTTTTTGGTGACGGTTGATGATGATTGAATTGTATTGTTGAAATAAATTTAGGATGATGATGAGTCTAAAGTTTAATTTTTCCCTTGAGCAGGGAGATTGGATGTGGGGGCAGGATTCATGCATGCAAACAAGGTGGGGATGAAATATAAGACATTTGCCCTCACAAGGGGAGCAACAAGCTTATTTTCTACGGCCGTTATCACAGGCCATTCCATCCCTGATTTAACCATGATGAAGCCCCTTCAAAGGAGTAGTGACTACTGTAAGCAATACCTCTTTTACATCCAGCATTATTTAACATCTTACTTGTGGGGGATACAGCCAATGTGGAGAATAATTCAGACAAATGGCCTGGGATCAGATCCCTTGAGACCTTACATAATGCCCTGTCCCTTCGTCAATTAGATTTATTCCTTGAAAGGATACTTTCTACTAATTATCGGCCCACTAATTCTATCCCTTCATCCACCATTCCAGGAGGAGGTAGGCTCTCTTAAGTACCCCCTCCCCCTGTTCAACCCCTAATATAATTCTCCACAGCTCCTATTTTTCAAAATCATCAAACTACTTGGGGCGACAAGGCTGAAGGATCCGTTCAACAAGAGGAACTATCCATAACAGCAGCATCAAGTAACGTTTGTACACATGGATTGAAGGATTGTATGAGAAAGAATGGTTCCTTTTGTAGGTATTGGAACATCCTCTTGTATCTCATTGTCAGATGGAGGAGCTTCATCTTCAAGATAAAACCAAACGTGGTCCTCCCCCCGTGACCCCCTTTGTTATCCCCCCCCCCCCCCAAAAGCATGGATGCATAATAATAGTGATTATCTTATCCTCAGGAATTCTGTAAGCATAGTACCCTGCATAATATCCTGCATAATAAATTGGTAACTCCAAGGTGTTAGGGATTTTAATTGTATGTGTTGTATGTGAGGGTGGTGCAATAAAGAAGATGAAGGAGTGTCAATGTCCCCGTTAATGCCCGGTCTATGTGCCCCAACACCATGACAACGGGATAAATTCCCTTCTTCTCCTCCTCCTCCACTTCTTCTCATTTGGTCTCCAACCTCCATCAGATGTGGAGGTCATCATCTCAGTAGCTGACGGCGGATTTTTTGTCTTTTTTGTAAGAAACGGATCATCTGAGAAGAAGAAGAGGTGTTCCAGAAGTACCCTCCCCCTTATTATTCGGCCCTTTTATTGTTCAATGGAAAAGGATTCATTTGTAGCGGATTGGATTAGTGGGATTCATCCTCAATGTATGGGAATGGAGGAAGGGGAACTATTCTCGGATGTTGGATCCCTAACATCCATCTCATCTCAAGAGCTGGTTGTTGGGATCTCGGATGATGAGATTGTAAGCTCTTATCATTCAGTTGGTCATGATTTTATAGTTTTATCGCCTTACGAGTAGATGTCATTGAGGGGGGACGAGGTGGGGGGTATAAAATCTCATCTCTCCTCTACTCGGCTTCACATACTAGGGAGAATCATAGAATATCATCATCCACCACCAACAACTCTCTCCCTTACTTAACAATCATATATATCTTACAATAGTAAATGGAATGAATGCGTATAGAGAACTACAAAATAATATCTTATCGTAGACCTCCTTGGATATCTTCAGTTATAGACTTGGAGCCATTTGGTTAGGAAAGTTGATCTAAGTTCATAGGTTGCAATACAAGGTAAGGAAAGGGGACGAGGTTGGGGGTGGCTACATAACAAGGCATCATAATAATATAAAGAGAATACAAATAAGGATTAAAAATAAGAATGCAGCAGATGGTGGGGGGTTAGGTTAGGGAACAAGGGGGTACATGGCTCAAAACAAAGCAACAAATAAAAAGAGTTTAAAGTTGTTGAAGCTAATTTGTTGTTATTGTAGGAAGTTGAAGAGGCAAGAGCAGTTGGACGAGGTTTTTTTGAGGATTTTGAACGTCGTTCTAGATTTTGGAGCCCATCAATGATTGTTGAAGATGCGGATCTTTTAAGGGGCTGGCTTGCGGCTATTTTACAACCTTTGTAAGTGGGATTTGTGGTAAAGCTATAATTGTTGGGGGTGGTTGTAGATGTGATGCCGACCCTGCAGCTCTGGCTAAATATGTTCTCGCCCTTATTAAAAAGGATAAGACGGAGGCAGAGCTTCGACAAAGTATGTCGGATCAATTGGAAGTCTTTTTACAACATGGTGAGGTATAGGTTGGGAGATAGCCTTGTAACGTTTTTTTTTAAATAGAAACTCCGGTTTTTGTTGGGAAATTATTTGAGCTTTTAAAGTCCAAGGAATACCTGACCAAACCTCCTCCACCCATGCTACCTAAAAAAGATGGACAAAAAACAATTTATAATGTTGAATCAAACTCATCAACTAGTAATTCCGCTTACAACTCATCAACTTGCTCAAGTATTCCAAATCTACTAGATGAGCCTATGGAAACTGCAAGTTTGGGGGACAGTAATCCTGATTTGGAAACTATGAGCATTGATAAAGAGGATATTATTAGTGAGAGCAAGATTAATATTAGTACAATGAAGGATAGAAGAGAGGTAGGTTGGAATTTTGGGGAATTAGCTGAATTACAAGTACAAATTGGAAAAGATACAAGTAATTTGGGATTTTGTAGGATGATCGAGACCGTAATCGTAGACGTAGATCTCGTTCTCCATTAAGAAGGAGGGGACCTCGATCTCGGAGTCGGGGAAGGGATAAAAAATATCATCCTAGGAAAAATTGGAGAAGGTATTCTAACGATATTTAAATGCTGTAAGTTGATTTTACTTTTGTAGTACACGAAGAAGTAGATCAAGGTCACCTATGAGTTCAGGGTCATTTGGTAGAAATCGTACACCTCCTCGACGTCGTCGACATTCTCGTTCCAGATCACGATCTCCTAAAAATTCTATCCATGGTTCAGGTACCAATACGATGCATAGGTTTGATCACATTGTCATTATTGTTTTATAGAACTTGTTGGAGAAAAGCCATCCATTCAAAGCGTTGTTGTTAGAGCGGAAAAAGCGGACAGTAAGTTGATTTGTTTTGTATTGTTTTTTCTCTAATTGGATGCTTTTTATTATGTTGCAGAGAGTAATAGGTGCCGAGATTTTGATGGTAATTGATTCAAATTAATCTTAAGTAGCGTAAATTTAAAACAAACTAACATTCCTTTTCATTCTTGTTTTAAAACAGAGAAAGGGTTGTGTATGCGTGGTGAATTATGTCCATTTGATCATGGAGCAGATCCCGTCGTTCTTGAGGACGTTGTTATACCGGGGGTTACAAATAATACAAATGCACCTCCTAGTAGTGGCAGCCAATATCCCAATCAAAATATTGTTTCTCCTACAGACGACTATAATAGCCAAGGAAGTAGCCTAACTTCGAGACCTGGTTCAGCTGGAACTTCCCAGACTGGAATGAGTACGTTGGACTAGCTTGTTTTCATTTCTTGAGTAATTTTTTAAATTTATTGTAGATGAATATTATCCAGATAATCCAGGGATGGAGGGAAGTTGGGGTATGCAGTATAGACCTCGTATGGGTATGTTTTAATGATGGTACACTGATATTGAGTGGATAATCATCCTTTTGTTTAGGTTTTGACCCAATGATGCGTGGTCACCCAATGAGGGGTGGGATGTTTGCATCTCAATCTCGCAGAGATTTAATTAACGTACCGGTAATGGGTATGCCAATGGATACGTTACCTCCTCATATGGGAAACTATCCGCGCATGCACTTAGGACGAGGTCGTGGACGCTTTGATCATAGTCGTTTGGGATATAAGCCTGCAAGAAATTACGCAAATTGTTCATTGGAAGTTAAAAAGGTTCCACGGGAGCATAATAATATCATGGATTTAAACAGCCACTTTCAAAAATTTGGAAAAATCATCAACATTCAAATAAATTTTGAAAACGACCCTGAAGCGGCTCTTGTTACATTTAGCATGCCATCTGAAGCCCAAGCCGCGTATAGAAGCACTGAAGCTGTTCTCAATAATAGATTTGTTCGTGTATTTTGGCATAGTAAAGAAAAAGTAAGGGAATTGCATAATATTATACAAGTTACTGGACAAAGTAATTTTTTACTTTTTTCTTTAGGAAAACGAGGAAGCGTCTGATGAACCTGCCCGAGTTTCTGCAATGGATCGATTAGGTGGGATTGAAGGAGAGGATGTGGATTCAAAGGAGAAAATCCTAGTCTTTGGCAACAACATTACAAAAACAGTGTACAACCCATCCCTTCTTGCAAAGAAGTCTGATGCCGCTGCAGAAAAAATTCAGGTTTGAACAAGTTATTGATGTGTTTGTAATTATTATTATTATTATTATTATATTTTTACTATAGGCTGTCGAAGCCATTAAAAAAAGCCAAGAAATGCTAGCGGCTCAAGAAGCCTCAAAAAGGAAGCAAGCTGAAAAAAAGAAGGAGGCTATGAACATGATTAGAGATCTTAGGAAAAGAAAACAAGACATGTTGGATGAACAAATTCAGGCGCAAAAGAAACTCATTTCGAAACTTGAAAGTGGCAAGGGGACAATGAAACAGGAAGAAGTTCAAGAGTGCATGACCCTTATAAAGTCAATTCAAGGAAATATTGAAAAGATTAAAAAAGATTTGCAAGAAAATGCCCCAAAAGTCCCCAGCTCCGTAGTAAGCAAGGAAGAGGCAAGTTTACATTAAAATGATTAATTTTTTTGTTTGATAAATACTTTGAATTTTTAATGTTTTTTTTTATTTTTTCGTTTATTTAGGTTGATAGAGAAATGCTTGATGCTGAACTTGAATTGTATAAACGAGAAGAAGAAGGTGGGGATACGTTTGCGCTTGAACAAAAAATTTTGGATCTCAGGTCTAAAGCAAGAACGCTTGGGTATCCTTATCGTGGTAGAGGTTTTCGTGGAAGTTCTAGAGGATTTTCTGGTCGGGGTCGTGGTGGAAGGTACATATTTATTTATTGTTGTTATTTTTAATTCTTAAATTGAAATTTATCAAACTTGAAAAAAATCCATTGTCTCATACAGGCAAGTTCATCGTGCATTAAGAACCGTTGATAGACGACCAACTCGAATTCGTGTTACTGGCTTTCCTGTTGCCCGACTTCCGGAAATTCTTCCTCATTTTTCGGTAATTTGTCAGCATCCATATTTTGTATTCGTGCCTGTCACTAAATAAAGAACTGGAATGTCCTTTAGCAATTTGGAACAATAAATGAGTACGAGTCAGACACCATTACTCCCTCAATGATTTTAAATTTCGATACCCGCAAGTGTGCTGAGCAAGCAAAGAAAGATGCAAAGATATTTGGTGATTCTGAACTAAATATTACTTGGGTTGTTGGAAGCACTGAAAGTACTGGAGATGCGCCAAACAATGGAGATGGGTCTCAAGAGAACGGAACAACAATGGAAGAGGATGAGGCAGGCATTATTTAATCATTTCACAAATGCTTTTTCCTGTAATCCCGGCAGTGTTGCTTTCACGCTTTGTTATTGATATCTTGTCCGTCAAGTAGACTTAAGTTTCTTTTCTTTGCATTTTTAGCTGGGCGACATTTTAGCCAATGAAATCCTCTTGACCTTTGAAGAAGATGAGGAAGACGAGGACAGCGCACGAAGTTGGCGCAGGTAGAAGGGGTACAATATAAATCCCCTTTAGTCAAATATTTAAATTAAGATCATATATTCATAATATGTAAACTTTAATGTAAAATGAATAACTATCATAATAATATATAGTGTTGTCTTATCTCTCTCCATTATTATATATTGAACAAATCAATTAGTATTTGAAGCAAAAGGCAGTGTGCTAGGATGTATATCAAGGTAATGTTTGTTTCCAAAGTTGTTTACCTCTATAATGTTAAAGCTGAGAGATAGAGATGTATTTTGTACAAACTACTTTGGCATCTCTTATAATAATACCTTCTCTAGCACAGGTTATTGTGAAAAATCAAACGTGATATCATGATATATTGTCTGTTAGAACAGTTTAGAAGAATGTGGTGGATGTTGATGATGATGACAAGATTAAGATGTAATAATATTTTAATTAAAAGTAATCACTCGTCGGAGGGTAGAGTTGGGTAGAGGTTACAATCTGCTCAAAGTCTATCTATTTTTACAAGATTCTTCCTCCAAGGTCAACAAATACAAATTTTAAGAGCATTTCTAAAAAATCTATTTATGCTTTGAATAACTTTTTATTTTTAGCAGTTTCCCCACCCCATTACCTAATAATCAAACTCATTGTCTTGCTATCATCACTCATTCAATGTATAATTTTACTACATTTATTATTAGCTCATAGTTTATTGTTTTAGTTTGAACAATTATATTTGTTGAAAAATATTTTTTAAAAATCCAAAGTGGCATAAAACAAGAAAAAATATCAAAGAGAAAGCATAATATGCACTAACGTTCAACAAAATGCCACAGAGTCAATGATAATAAAAACTTTCTTTATTATCTTTCTTAAATTTGATCTAGCTTTTTTTAACATCTTATCTAAACATCCCTTTCACACTTGCAGAGAGGAAGGGTTGGAGTTGAGGCATTTTGACATTGGGGCAAATTGAGAATTGAGATATTTTGACATTGGGGCAAATTGAGAATGATTTTATTAGCCGCGAAAAATATTTACATAAAATATTCAACCTATGCCTTAAATATTGTTGGGAAAAGAATAATTGATATTAATTGGAAATGGGGAAGAAGCGGAAGCCGTTATTAGCAGAACAAGGGATACTTCATCTTAAAAATTGTTTTGTCCAACCATTAGAAGAGGCAGGGGTGTTAACAACGGTTGGAGGAAGGGAACCCCCTCCCCTGGTACTTGCATCCGGTAATTACGGTTATGGGATAGCAGCCTCTTCAATTAAGTCACAAGAACACAAGGTTGAAAGGCCCGTGGATCCTGATGTACAGATTGTCAGAGAAATGGTAAGTACTGCCTGTTATGTACCCTCTACTACCGTCTACTAAACGTTTCTTTTAGAACGGTGGGCTGTATTCAGCAGTAGAGCTTCATAAAGATACAACAGGGGTTGAAATGAATGCGGATGAAATGAGCATTGCACAACTTGTAAGATCCATTGGTGGAGCAAGGGATGTACCCTTAAGAAAATGTGATGTTGTACAAGATAAAGAAGGAGAGACAGGGGGAGAGGTGGAACAAGAAGAACAAAGGGAAGATGATCCACAAGCTGATGAATTTTACGCAAGTTTAGGCATGTCAAAACGAAAAGAAAAACAGGATAAGGGGAAAGAATCAATTAAAGATACTCCTACTTTAAAGGATACAACAAGTTCAAACGTGGCTGATGAAATTAAAGATTTTTATAAAACATATACACAGTACTACTACAGCAAAGATCCAAATCCACTAAGTGACCAAAGACTAGAATTTGGACAACCAATAGTTGCTCAAGAGAATCCTGAGGTGACGGGTGAACAAACAATTATTGAGCTTGCAAAAACTGCACAGTTAAGAGCAAGACAAGCCAAAGCTGCGGCAGATGCATTGGAGAAAGCCAAAAATGCTAAAGCCATCAAATCAGTTGGACCTGGAGAAGTTGTGGAAGATGAAGCGGATATTTATGATCCCTTACCAATGGAAGTTGTTCCAAATAAGGTTGCGGAAGACTTGGGGATTACTGTAGACACGACGATGGAACAGTATTGGGAATTTGTTAAAGAGGATCCTCATGATTTTAATAGATGGATTTATCTTATACATTATGCAGAAAGCAAGGTAGTTTTTTCCTTCATCAAGCATCCTTTAATTTTGGAGTTTTCTATTACAGAATAATATTACAAATTGTAGACAAGTTTATAGCGCTTTTTTGCCATTGTTTTCATATTGTTTCGGGTATTGGAAACGATATGCGGAGATGGAAAAGAAATTGAACTACTATGGAAGGTAGGAGAAGATGCGTTTTGAAATTCTTTCCTTATCCAAGGTTTTTATAAATAATAGGGCTCTCACAGTACTTGAAAGAGGATTGGAATTCATACCTCTTTCAACAGATCTTTGGATAACATATTTAAAACTCTTTTCAGAAATCCACGCTCATGATGTAGATTTCAAAGATTTGGTTAGAGAGTAAGTTGTAATTGTAAGAATCATAATAATTTATCATAATAATTAATTTGTAACAGGCAGTATGATAGAGCACTAAACACTTGTGGGATGGAGTTTAGAAGTGATTCATTATGGGAAGCATTCGTAAATTGGGAAACTGATAATAAAAAGTTGAGACGAGTCTTTAAACTTTATTGTCGAGTACTTCAAGTTCCTACCCGTTTATTCAACCGTCATTGGGACAAGTACGAAATTTACAACTAGTTATCTAGAAACTGTTTAAATCAACTTGAAACTATTTGATTTCATAGTTTTCGAGCTCTAGTCCGTGACCATCATCCACGAAATTTTTTAGAAAAGGATGAGTATGAGCATCTAAGGAAAAAAGGCTGCAAGAAATTAGGTTTACGGTATAAAGAGGAACCAGAGTATGAAGATGGAGAAATTAGAAAACCTTCAAAGCCTGAAGATAAACTAATGGACTATGTTAAAGAAAAAATCTTAAAGAAAATGACAAGAGTTCATGAAAAATGTGAAATTGAGGCTGATAAACGATGGGGATATGAAGACAGAGTGAGTTTTGTTAGCCGCAAAACATTTGTAATTAAAATCTATAAAAAAATGAATATCATATTTCAGATTCGTCGTCCCTACTTTCACACAAAACCATTGGACAAATATCAACTTCGAAATTGGGAAGAATATCTTAACTTTGAAATTTCTGAAGGAGATCATGATCGAATAGTTTTATTGTTTGAAAGATGCGTTATCGCTTGTGCATTATATGAAAACTTTTGGTGCAAATACGCCCGTTATTTGGAACATTATCATAAACAAAATCCAAGCAGTAGTTCTGAAATTTCCACGCATTTTTTAAAAATTCAGGAAAATTTGGAAATTGGCTCGAAACAAGAGACTGAAGAAGAAGAAAAGAGGATTGAAGATGTTCGTTGGATAATTGAGGATTTAGCTTCACAGGTTGAGGAAAGCGAGAGGAAAGAAGAGCAAGATATTTTATCTGCTACAAGACATATCGTGAATACTGTTGCACTAAATGAACTTAATGATAAATACCCAATGTTTAGACTACTTTCCCCCGTGATAAATGAAGTGATAGGTGTTAATTCTCAAGATTTGTCTAAATTGTCTGATAGATTTTATGATTTGGCTCAAAAGTACGCAACATCGGAAACGGTTGATTATGCTTCTGCATTAGAGGAACTTCGCAATGAACTTGTGTCTCCAAAGTTGATTGGCGAGACAGACACTTTGTTGTCAAATTCGCCATTCAAATCTGGAGAACAAAACGATAACGAAAATTCACATCCAGGGTTTACAACACTTCTCAGCATACCAGAATTTCCTCCTGCAAAATACATTTGGCAAGAAGCTGTGCGCGACGTTTATAAAAGAGCTTGCATTGTACATTGTCCCAAAAAACCAGCAATACGTCTTCAATGGGCTGCATTTGAAGATGAGTTGGGTAAGATGTGAAATTATGGGGACTTTTAAAAAAGATGGGAATATTTTGTTTGTTTCAAAGTTTAATTATTCTCCCAATCATTTTCAAAATGTTAGGTAATACACAGCAGGCATTGGAATTACTTTATCATGTTGAAATTTGGTTTCCGAAACATTTGGAAGCAAAAGGATTCATATTGGAGCTAGAACGAAGAAAGGGAGACTATGAACAAGTGAAACAATTATATGAAAAATATCTGAAGGCTGCAGGAAAAGATAAACAAGAGTTTTCTTTGTTTAGTTTGAAATATGCCAGATTTTTGCATAAGGTATGATAATTTTGGGGAAATAAACCCCTTATTTATTTATTTATTTGCATACCCAAAATATAATAGGAATTGAAGCAACCGGATAAGGCATTAAGAATATTGCGAAACGCAATAAAGAAAGATAAAGGAAATCCTCGATTGTATTCTTACGTGTTCGACATTTGTTATGAAAAGTACCCAGATGATAAGAAAGCTGCTCTTGCCTCTCTCGAATTAGCAATCGCATGCAAAGAGTTTACTCAAGAACAAACCCTAGTTTTCATCAAAAAAAAGTTATTGTTCTTGCAAGAACATGGAGACATTCGAAGGTGCAGATTTTTATGTTTTAATAATGGTTTCTGATTTTATCATTGTTGTATTTTTTTTATAGGTATCGGGATACTTTAGAACAAATGATTGTACTTCAAGAAAAAGTTAGAAAGGACGAGACTGTGCGTCTTAAAATGAAAGATGAAGAACAACGTCTCAAAATCGGAACAATGAATCCTTTTTTAAAATTTCCTGTACCTGATTGGACCTCTGTTAATCAACAACAAAGAGTTATTCCTGTTGAATTCGAACCGATAGATGATACATTGGCTGATAAACCTAGCAACCCAATTCAGCAAAATGAATTTGGGAATACAGAAGATTTGAGTGGATTCAAAACAGTTGCACCACCACAGGAATTAAATCTTAGTGCGTATGGCTACTCATCAAAACATCCAGATTACAAACTGGCGGAATACATGGCACATAAGGAGTACGAAAAGTTGGAAAGTAAAGGCTACTCGGAAGAGCTACTGGATAAAGAGGAAGACAAGGTTTCGAAAACGAAAAAGACTGAAGAACCCAAAATTTACATTGTGCAGCCAAAAAGTGCAACAATGTATTCTATTGTGGCAAATACCTCAGTACCTGGTGCTAAAGGTCCAGAAATTATTGAACTAGAGGTGATGGGATGGTTTAAAAGTTTTATTTCAATTAAAGTCATTGTCGATTGTTTGCAGGCTCCTCAAAAATTATCTGATGTGGCGGTGCCCAGCACCTCTCCATGTATAAATGTTCCGGATTGGTTCATTAAAGAGGGCGGAGAACTGTGCCTTAGTGAAACTAAAGCTGGGTTTTCTGTTTTAAGATATTGGCCTCATTTTTTAAATGACATTGGACAGCAGGTACAAAAAGTTGGCTCGTTTAACTGGATAAAATTTTATTTTTTTAAAATCCCCTATCTAGAAAATGTTCAAAAGTATTCGCAGATCTGTTAAATGGCATCAAAAGCAGCGAGTAGTTTGGGGACAGTGGAGGTATATTTCTCGTCTCGTTTCTTGGCTTGGGCCTTGTAATTGGGCGGATCGTGGACTGGAATTAAAGAAAAATGAAGATTGGCCTCCAGAAATATTGGATTTATTACACAGGTTAATAATAATGGACATTTTTATGTTGTTGTTGCTGAACCCTCCACCATTGATTTTTAATTACAGACATTTTTATAGATTTAAAATTACATCTCCTTGTATGCTTTCAGAATTAATCAAATCACTGCCCATGATTTTAACTCTTGTTTCCTTAATTTATATCGTACTGGTCATGATTCTCATCCTTGGCATGGGGACATACATCCTGCCTATGGAGCTAACCCCCCAATTGCAACTGTTTCTTTTGGTAAGGACTTTATTAAAATCAATATTTACTACACTGCTATTGTTTTGCAGGTGCTATGAGATTATTTGAAATGAAACGACGAGGTCCGGTCCACAACTTTATAAGATTTCCATTATTCCCAGGAAGTCTGTTAATTATGGAAGGTGCTTGTCAAATAGATTGGTCTCATCAAGTAAGAATTTATGTGCAAAATCCGCCAAAACAACATTTCTAAAAAGATCTTTATAATTTCAGATCCCTAAAGATCCAAAAGTAGAGGGTGAACGTGTGAGTTTAGTTTTTCGTGTTATGCATGCCGTAGAACCCCTGGATGCAGCACATACAGAAAAGCGGAAAGCAGATGATGCTGAACCAGTTGAAGAAGTTCAACCCATAAAACGAAAGCCATTGGATATCGAGATAGTTTATGAAAAAATGAAATTAGATGATAATCCCCCCAATGTATCGAAATCTCGTACAAATGCACTATCAAGTTGAAGCAAAAATCTAACACGTAACACGTTGTACAACGTAATATTTATGCACTATTTAGTTGAAGCAAAAATCTGGAAACCTTGTACAACGTAATATGTAATAATAATGATAATAGGCCATCCTTGATGATGAAGGTACTTTATTTTTATGTGTAATCAACAAAACAATACGGTTGTTGACTCTACTTACACACGCACAAATGGGTCAACTCAGTTTAGCATTTAATTAAAAATATAATGGTGTGAATTGCGTGATCAAAAGTATTTTCCTAAAAGCATTGGGTTGTGGAAGTTCCATTCACTCGGTCCATTCCACTCTCACTTTTATGTGACATTGACACATTTTCTCAAAATGTCAATAACTACATAGAAAATGCTTCCATCATTATTGTGCTTCCTCTTAAAGGAAACTTTTTGATTGCACTCCATTTCCTTTCCAAATGTTAATCCTTTCTTAACCCAATGCTAACAATAGCTTTAAAAAAGTGACATGTGGACGGACAGTAAAATTGTATCAAAAGAGTAGTAGAAATTGATGCATTTTTTAAAAAGCTATCCCTTGATAATAATTTGTTCGCACTCTCTCTCAAGTGAAGTGGAAGAAGAAGTGTAATGTATTTTTAATCAACTACAATTTAGGACAAATAAGTTCCTCATCTTTTGTGCATCAGCTTTCACCACAAATTACATACCAAATGATGCACTTTTTCACTTTGACAAAGCACTCTCCTGCTCATTGGAAGGATGATGATGAAAAGTGAGAGCGTGGGTTTGTCTCAATCATGCATGATGATTATTATGAGAATATGACAAGTTCTTGTGAATCTGCATTGAATGAGAACAATTTAATGAGAACGACAATGGAGTTACGTCAATGGGGGATAAAGTTGTATGACAACTTTTTAACTCAACTCCATGTGCTTCCGGTAACTGAGAGTGTGAGGAATATGACATGATCACCTCTACACCAAAGTCCCTCAACTCCCTCAACTCCAGACATCACCTCTAAAAGAAGGGATGAACCTCAATTTGGGCATCCACAAGGTTATTGCGAGTATAAAGTTTGAATGAGTGGGAGGAGAAGGATCAGCAAGTACTGCACCAACAATGATGATAATGATGTCAACAATGGAAGTAGAGTTGACATTGAATGAAGGAATTGATTGTTTTGAGAGGAACTCTTCATCTAATTACTTGCAATTCTGTTGAAATTGTAGGTACAGCTTAGGAAGGAGGAATTGTGGACTCTTTTGATGAGATCATATTATTAGTATGGATGGATACATGATGCATGATGATATAAAACTGTCACTGGGTTTGGAATGAGAATTAAATTTCCTCTGCTTTTTGATTGAATAACTACTTTGTTATTGTTAGTAATCAGAATCAGAATACAGGTTGTTTGGTGGGAATAATTGAGGTTGCCCCTTGAGGAAGGAAAAGATATGACGACAAGTTTGTAATTAATTGATGGGGACAGAGGATGAGAGAATTTATTGAAAGCAACTTCCGTTTTTTTTAAATGATATTTGCTCTATCTCACATTCCCTGATTATCAACTGATTTAAATCAAGTTGCATGTCTGCCGTGTCTGTGTTGTTTGCCGCAATCCTTGTTGCAAAAAAATGATTAAAATAATGATAATTTCCTTCCCATTGCCTCAGAATGAAGGAAACTCTCTCGCTCTCTCTAAACTGGAAGTTTTAATGAAGTACCAATTAACCAGTGTGAAGAGCAAGAAATGAAAAGTTGAGATGATATGGACAATTAGGTTTACAACTGGGGCTCATTAGGCTTTGCACCACCAAGCATCAGGTAGTGTGGGCTATTCTCCTTTGGATGACATGGGCTCATTATGTTTGCATGGCAGGGCTGTGTACAACTCATCATGACATGCTTAAAGGCACTACACTCCTTCAGCTTGGAATATGAAATGAGATGATGGTGACGTGTGTGTACCTTATTTAGATAGCCCTTGACAAGTTTGAAAGAATGGAGATGAGAGTCCCCACCCACCCCCGGCATACCACATGTCATAATCATCATAACAATATGGATCGTAACAGCCTCTACACTGATTGTTGGTAACAATGGAGTGATTGTTGCTGCTGCTGCTGCAGAGATATCCCTTTTGAGCCATGTTGAGGGGCTGTATAAAAGCCCATGCGGGCCATATCTTGGTCTCATTCAGCAGGATGAAAGCCGTCGTTTGTGTGGTTGTTGCCATTGTGGCTGCTTCCGTCTCTCAAGATCAGGGGAAAGACAAGAACGAGGAGCGTCCTTCTGTGTTCCAACGCCTTATCCCAGCGGATGTGTTGAGAGATTTCCCTGGAACTTGTTTTGCATCTACAAAATGTGCAACGTTTGAGCCAGGTGCGGCATGGGATTTGAAACCATTTTGTGGGCGATCCACCTGCATTGCTCAACAGGTAATCAACCTATCTCTATATATATCAAGCCTCTTGAGATTTGGAGCTAATCAACAAGGGTTCAACAGGGTCGACTTTGGGAGTTGGTCGAGGATTGCGGGCCCCTTCCAAAGCCCAATTCCAAATGTAAACTATCGGATAAAACAAATAAGACGGCGGATTTCCCTGCTTGTTGTCCAGCCTTTGATTGTGAGCCTGGTGCGAGCTTGGAGTATCCTGATGTTTCAAGAAATCCTGAAGCAGGGCCTGGAAGCTCTTCTTCCACTGCTCCTGCCGGAAATCAAGCTGTAGCAGCGTCTAAACCATGAGAATACTTTGTTTATTCATTTTTGGGGAATAAAATTCTGTGATCTTGTAAAATGGTTATTTCCATTAAACCATAAAATGTAATATGTGGAATAATGGAGAGATTTGGTATGTGGGAAACCACACCCCCCCCCCCAAGGGAATAGGTAAAAAAAGAATTTATTACAAATTTAGTCACATCCCTTGTAAATACATTATTTTCTTAAGAGTTGCTTTATTTCATCTTTTTCAGCAGCATCAGCATAATTTTGACCATCTGGGGTTTGTCCAATTGGAGATGCTCCCTATAATAATTACCCCAAAAATGTTGAAAACAAGGCCCCCCCTTATTACTATAAAATATATTGATACCTTATTCAACAAGATTTTAACACAATCCGTATGACCCTCCCATATTGCTGCAAGTATGGCTGTTATCCCATGCTTATCACGAGCCTATATATAAAAGAATATATAAGAAGGACCCTTGCCCCTTACTTCCCTTACATTAACATTTGCCCCTTTTGAGATTAAATATTCAATAACTTCTTTTTGTCCATAGTCCGCAGCATACAGGAGGGGTGGCCTTCCATCCACCGAATCATTTACATCTATCCCCTATAATAAAATACAGATGAGGATAAGGGGCCCTTAAAATATGGATCAATTCAGGTATGATGATTGATTACCTTCTCCACAATTTCCCGTACTTGTTCCATGTCCCCATTTTTAATGAGCCAAACTAAATCACTCATGATGAAGGGTGTTTGGTGTTGAAGGGTAGGTATGGTTGTGGAGAGGTTGATGCAACTTCAAAGATCTCCTCCCCCTCTTCAAGATGAAGCAAAAGTGGGGAATAAACAAGTTTGGGCCTTTTTTTAATTACTTAAAGGTGGAACTGGGTGTTTGGGGTGAAATGAGATGGGCTCATGAGCAACTCAATGTTTTTTTATTGCTTTCTATTACAATAGGGGGGGGGGGGGTTGAGAGGGGGTTGACTATGGTTTTTTGTGTGATAAGGAAGGCTATAAGAATTCCACTCCTAGTCCAAGTTGAAATCCTTTGGCTACTTTATCTGTATACAAGTACTTGAAGGGCCAACAATAGTTTAATTCAATCCTTGCAACTTGGCCCAGTCTCATAGCCACCCCTACACCATAAGAGGCACGGAAATGGGTTAAAAGGGAAACAAAACTTTGCGCAAAATCTTCAGCTACAACAATTCAAGCAATTAAAATAAAAGCTCTGTTGGATTTGTTGAATCTTGAACTTACTGTTGAAGGATGAATCACTTATGTGTCCAGCATTAAGGAAAAGATGAAGACGAAAAAAATCTCCAAATCCTCCCCTCCCTAGATGGAAAGGTAATGGAGAATAAAGATGGAGGGCAGAGGCCCAATATGCCTGCAAAACATAAGGGCTCTCAAATATTTATTTGTAGTAGTAGAGGGTGAGGGGGGGGGGGGACTTATTTCATTACCTTTCCACCT